>VMDO01015512.1:0-50886 GCA_007922755.1 Pedetes capensis
AAACACAGAAAATTGTCAGGGATTACTATGAGAGACTGTATTCCCAAAAATATGAAAATGCAGAAGAAATGGACAAATTTATTCACATGTATGACCTACCAAAGCTAACCCCAGAAGACATAACTGACTTAAACAAGCCCATTACATATACAGAAATAGAAAAGGTAATTAAAAGTCTCCCAACAAAGAAGAGCCCAGGTCCTGATGGATTCAAGGCAGAATTTTACCAAACTTTTCAAGAAGATATAATACCTGTCTTCCTCAAATTATTCCAAAAAATAGAAAAGGAGGGAACACTCCCAAATTCATTCTATAAAGCTACCATCACCCTGATACCTAAACCAGGAAAAGATTCATCTAAAATATAGAATTACAGACCCATCTCCCTTATGAATCTAGACGCAAAAAATATTTAATAAAATTCTGGCAAACAGAATCCAGCAGCATATAAAAAAGATTATCCACCATAACAAAGTGGGATTTATACCACAGATGCAAGGCTGGTTTAACATATGGAAATCAATTAATGTAATCCCGCATATCAAGAATCTGGCAAAAAAAAAAAACACATGACTATCTCAATTGATGCTGAAAAGGCCTTCGACAAAGTTCAACACCTTTTTCATGATAAAAACACTGGAGAAGATAGGTGTAACAAGCAAATATCTTAATTTCATAAAAGCCATTTATGACAAACATACAGCCAACATTATATTAAATGGAGAAAAACTGAAACCATTTCCTGTTAGATCTGGAACAAGACAAGGATGTCCTCTCTCTCCTATTCTATTTAACATAGTAATTGAAGTCCTGGCCAAGGCAATCAGATAAGAGAAAGAAACCAAAGGGATACAGATTGGCAAGGAAGAGGGCAAATTATCCTTATTTGCAGATGATATGATCTTGTACCTGAAAGACCCCAAAATCTCAACCAGAAAACTGCTAGAATTAATTAACTACTTCAGCAAAGTCGCAGGTTACAAAATTAACACACAAAAATCAATAGATTTTCTTTACACCAATTCCAAACAGGAAGAGAAGGAAATTTCAGGAAAACTACCATTCATGATATCCCACCAGAAAATTAAATACCTTGGAATCAATCTAACCAAAGACCCTTCAGATCTCTACAAGGAAAATTTCAAAACATTAAAGAAAGAAATAGCAGAGGACACTGAAAAATGGAAAGACCTCTCCTGCTCCTGGATAGGGAGAATTAATATTGTAAAAATGGCTATCCTGCCAAAAGCAATCTATAGATTTAATGCAATACCCATGAAAATTCCACTGGCTGACTTTACAGAAATAGAGAAAATGATCCAAAAATGCGTATGGAACCACAAAAGACCATGTAGAGCCAAAACAATTTTAAGCTGCAAATCTAATGCAGGTGGAATCACAATCTCTGACTTCAAACTATACTACAGGGCAGTGGTTGCAAAAACAGCTTGGTACTGGCACAAAAATAGGACTGAAGACATCTGGAACAGAATAGAAGACCCAAATATACCTCAATACACCTATAGCCACCTGATTTTTGACAAAGGAGCAAAGGAAGTAAACTGGAAAAAGGACAGCCTTTCAACAAATGGTGCTGTGTAACATGGTCATTCACATGCAGAAAAATGAAAGTGGACCCACATCTCTCAATATACATAAGAGTTAACTCAAAATGGATAAAAGATCTCAACATAAAACCAGAAACTTTAAAACTTGTAGAAGGCAAGGTAGACAATACACTCCATCATACAGGCATAGGGAAGTATTTCCTTAATAGGACTCCAACTGCTCAAGAAATTGCAACAAGAATAGATAAATGGGATCACATGAAATTAAAAAGCTTCTGCACAGCAAAAGAAACAATTAACAGAGTCAAGGAAACCCCCATGGAATGGGAAAAATCTTTGCATTTTATACATCAGATAAAGGTCTAATTACTAGAATTTATAAAGAACTCAAGAAAAAAACTCCCAAAAAAACAAATAACCCAATACACAAATGGGCAAAGGAACTGAGTAGACAGTTCTCAAATGAAGAGGTCCATGATGCCATGAAACACATGAAAAAATGCTCAGTATCACTAGCCTTTAGGGAAATGCAAATTAAAACAACTCTGAGATTTCACCTTACACCAGTAAGAATGGCCAAGATCAATAAAACGAATAACAACAAATGCTGGCAAGGTTGCGGTGAAAAAGGAACACTATTACAGGTTGGTGGAGCTGTAAATTGGTCTAGCCACTGTGGAAATCAATATGGAGATATCTTAAAAAACTGAAAATAGATCTACCATTTGACCCAGCTATAACACTACTGGGAATTTACCCAAAGGCAGATGGGTCATCATACCCCAGAAACACCTGCATCTTCATGTTCAATGCTGCACTTTTCACAATAGCAAGGAGATGGAATCAACCAAAGTGCCCTTCAACAGAAGAATGGATTAAAAAAAAAAAAAAACTATGGTGCATATACACGATGGAATACTACTCAGCCATCAAGAAAAATGAAATAAGGTTATTCGTAGCAAAATGGATGGAATTAGAGAAAATTATTTTAAGTGAACAAACCCAAGCTCAGAAAGAGAAACACCACATGTTCTCACTCATATGTAGAAGTTGAATCAAAATTATAAGGAGGAAACATGCTATGCAAAGGTTGGTTCAAAATAAAATGGAAAAAAAGCTAAGAATGGTGTCAATATAAATGGTCTAGAAAATGCATGCAATTGTTCTGAAAAGATAATAACAAAGTTCGCTACAGGAAAAATTTCTATCTTAAACAGAACTGGAACTCAAGTACATATAGAAAAATATTACCAAGTAAATGATAGAGAAGACTTAGATGGGGAGGATGGTGGGGGAAAACATACAAGAGGGTAAGGGGATACTTATATGAATAATGTACATCAAAATGCATATATATAAATGCCACAATGAAAAGCATGTCAGAATGAATCACATTAAGGTGTACATTAAAATGTCCAATAAAAAATTATTTCATAAAATAGAAAAGGAAGGGACACTTCCAAACTCATTCTACAAAGCCATTATCACCCTGATACCAAAACTGGATAAGGATCCTTCAAAGAAAGAGAGCTATAGATAAATTTCCCTGATGAGCATTGATAAATCCTCCATAAAATTCTGGCAAATCAAATTCAGAAACATAAAAAGGATGATGTACTATGACCAGTGAGCTTCACTCCACAGATGCAAGTCTGGTTCAACACATGAAAATCAATTAATATAATTCAACATATGAAGAGACTTGCAGACAGAAATCATATGATCATCTCAATTGATGCTGAGAAAGCCTCCAACAAAGGGAAACATCCTTTCATAATAAAAGTACTGAAAAAATTGGGTATAGTAGGAACTTATTTCAACATCATTAAGGCCAAATATGACAAACCTACAGCCAACATCATATTAAATGGGCAACAATTGAAAACATTCCCTCTAAAATTAGGAAAAAGACAAGGGTCCTCACTCTCTCCTCTCTTATTCAATCTTGTGATTGAAGTCCTGGCCGGAGTAATCAGGCACTAGAAAGAAATTAAAGGAATGCAGATAGGAAAAGAAGAAGCCAAATTATCCTTATTCACAAATGATATGATTCTTTACCTAAAGGACCCCCCAAAAAATCCACTGGAAACTCTTAGAGCTAATTAGCTCTTTCTGCAAAGTAACAGGATACAAAATTAACACTCAACAATGTAAACTAGGTAACTTCATGAGTACATAGGAAAAATAGGGGAATATATTTCAAATATGCATGTAAGTTTTAATACATATTAATCAAAAGTTTCCACAAACCTCTTAATTTGAGGAAACTGTAATCAAAAGTGATGTAATAATTGCACAATGGAAAAAGCAAATGCTGTATTACTCTATACCCCACCAACATTTACCAATAAAGGGAAAAAATTAAAACTCAGAAAGCAGTAGTTTTCCTTTACACAAATAGTGGATAGGAAGAGAAGGAAATCAAGACAATAATCCCATTCACAATAACACACCCAAAAGTCAAATATTTATGAGTCAACCTAATCAAAGATCATAAAGATCTCTACAAGGAAAACTATAAAACATTAGCAAAGGGGAAATATAAGCAAAGTTGAAAGCCAGGGGGAGGGGAGAAGTGGGTGAGAGTGGAGTTTGGAGAAGTGGGGAGAGGGAGGGGAAATAAAGTAGAGGGGAAAAGAAGGAGAGAAAAATCTCAATTAAGATAAATTGATACTAGAAGATGGAAGGACCTCCCTTTCTCATGGATCAGGAGAATTGTGAAAATGTCTCTACTACCAAAAGTAATTTACAGATTTGATGCACTCCTCATCAAAATTCCAATGACAGACTTTGCAGAAATAGAAAAAAATTATCTTAAAATTCATATGGAAGCACAAGACACCACGTATAGCCAAAACAATCCTTAGCAGCACAAACAGTGCAAGAGGGATTATAACACCTGACTTCAAACTATACCACAGAGTGATAGGGGCAAAAAACAGCTTGGGACTGGCACAAAAATAGGCTTGGAGATCAATGAAACAGAATTGAAGACCCAGAGATACACACACCCACACAACTATCACCACCTGATTTTTGACAAAAGGGCTAAGGATGTTCAATGCAGAAAAGATAGCCTCTTCAACAAATGGTGTTGGGAAATCTGGATATCCTTGTGCAGAAGACTGAAAATAGACCCATATCTCTCAATCTTTGTGAGTTGTTGTTGTTGTTGGGTGCCGTTGAGTCAGTATCTGACTCATAGCGACCCTCTGTACAACAGGGGAAACACTATTGTCAGTGCTTCTCTGCTGTGCATAGGGTTTTCAATGGCAGATTGATTTTTGGGAGGGGGTTGCCAGGTCCTTCTCCCAAGCCTACAGCATCTGCTGTTCCCAGGTGGTCTCCCATCCAGGTACTAACCAAGCCCGACCCTGCTTAGCTTTCGAGATCTGAGGGGATCAGATGCCACAGGGCTACGGCTGCAGGCAATCTGTGTGAGAGTCAACTCAAAATGGATCAGAATCCCCAACATGAAGCCAGAAGCCTTAAAGCTACTAGAAGAAAAGTTAGGGAATATGCTCCAGCACACAGGCATGGGCAAGTATTTCCTCAACAAGACTCCAATTGCCCAGGAATGCTACCAAAAATTGGCAAATGTGATCAAATGAAGCTAAGATGCTTCTGTATAGCAAAAGAAACAATCAGCAGATTAAAGGCAGAGCCATGGAATGGGATAAAACCTTTGCATCCTACATATATGACAGAGGGCTAATTTCTAGAATATACAAAGAACGTAAAAAATCAAACATTAAGACAACAAATAACCCGATAAATAAATGGGCAATGACACTGAACAGATTGTTCTCCGATGAACAAGTATGAATGGCCAAGAAGCACATAAAAATGCTTAATATCCTTAGCCATTAGTGAAATGCACATAAAAACAACACTGAGATTCCATCTCACTCCAGTAAGAATGGCCAAAATTAACAAAATAAATAACAACAAATGCTGGCAAGGATGTGGGAAAAAAGGAATACTTTTACACTGATGGTGGGACTGTAAATTAGTTAAGACACTTTGGAAATCAATATGGAGATAGCTTAGAAAATTAAGAATAGGCTTGCCACATGACCCAGCTATACTACTCCTGTGAATATACCCAAAGGGAGATAAGTCATCATACCACAGGGACACCTGCACTTTCATATTTAATGCAGCACTCTTCACAATCACAAGAGTATAGGATCAACCAAGTTGTCCATCAATAAAATAGTGGATTAAAAAATTATGGTATATATACATAACGTTATATTATTGTTGTTGTTGTTAGGTACCATCGAGTAGGTGTCTGACCCATAGCAACCCTATGTACAACATGCAACACACTATTGTCAGTGTTTCTCTGCTATTGATAGGTTTTCAATGGCAGATTGTTTTTTGGGAGTGGGTTGCCAGGTCCTTCTCCCAAGTCTACAGCACCTGGTGTTACCAGGCAGTCTCCTATCCCAGTACTAACCAGGCCCAACACTGCTTAGCTTCTGAGGTCTGATGCCACAGTTCTACGGCTGCAGGTAATGTTATATCACTCAGCAATAAAGAAGAATGAAGTAATGTCATTTGCAGCAAAATGGATGGAACTGAAAAACATCTTAAGCAATCTAACCCAGTCCCCAAAAGAGAAATACCATATGTTCTCACTCACATGTGGGAGCTAAATCTAACTTAAAGGAAGAAAAAGAAACTATACCTATGTTGTTATTAGGTGCCACTGAATTGACTCTGACTCATCTTTTCCCTCATACAGTCCTCAATGGCTGATTATTTGGGGAATGGATTGCCACATCCTTCTCCCATTTGTGCTGTGTTAGGGATCAGAACCCAGGTCCTCAGAGAGTACAGAGCAGCACTCTACCTACTGAGCTAAACCTTATCCCCTACATATGTAGATATATAAAAATGAACAATCATACATATGTTCTTGTTAGGTGCTGTTGAGTCAGTGTCCAACTCATAGTGATGCTATGTACAACAGGCAAAACAGTGTTGTTAGTGCTTCTCTGCTATTCATAGGGTTTTCAATGGCTGGTTGTTTTTTAGGAGTAGGTTGCCAGGTCCTTCTCCCAAGCCTGCAGCACCTTGTGTTCCCAGGAGGTCTCCCATCCAAGCACTGACCAGGCCTGACCCTGCTTTGCTACTGAGATCTGACGGGATTGGACACCAAAGTGGTATGGCTTTTCTTTTCATATGTATTTAAGAATGGAAAATATAGGCTAAGTTGAAAGATGAGGGGAGGGGATCAGTGGGTGAGAGTGGAATTTGGGGAAAAAGGGAGAGGGAGGGGAAATAAAGTAGAGAGGAAAAGAGGGAGAGAAAAACCTCAAAATATATGATGCAACTGTATGAATGCATGGGAAATATGGTTCTGTAAAATATGTAAATTGATGAATGTGTAAGCAAAATGATGTAATGGTTGCTTAATGGATATAGCAAAAGTCTTTTTACTGTGTACCTCACCAACAATTATAAATAAATAAATAAATATATAAGTAAATAGAATAATTAATAAAAAGAAAATAAAAATGTTTAGGTGCAGGGATACATTTAGTAAGATTCGTAGAATAATAATAAATTGAGGAATGCATGAATGGAGACACGCTATTATGTCAAGTTTGCTTGAAATTTTTCATAAAATGTTTCCTGCAGTTTGGATCTGGAATGTCCCACAAAGTCTCCTGGATTAAAGCATTGGTCGCCAGCCTGGTGTGCTACTGGGAGGAGGTTGAACCTTGAGAATGTGGGGGAAAGTTAGATCACTGTGAGCATGCCCTTGGAAGGAGCATTGGAATCCCAGCCCCCTCCTTCCTCTCTCTTGGCTTCCTAGCTGCCATGAGGTAGGTGGTTCCCTCTGCCATGTGTTGCCACCATAATGTGTTGCCTCACTACAGGTCCAAAGCCACAGGCCAATCAACCAAGGACAGAAACCTCCAAAGCTGCAAGATAAAATAATCTTTTCCTGCTTATAAGTTGATCTCGGATATTTTGTCATAGTGTCAGAAAGCTAACATAATGTTTTAAAAAAACAATTTTTGAGAGAGTCTCACAATGTAGCCCAAGTTGGCCTCAACCTCACAATACTCCTGCCTCTATCTCCCAAGTACTGGGGCTACAGGGTTGTGCTACCATTCCTATCCAAAGTAGCTTAAAGGCCAAGAGTGTAGCAAGGAGTGTCCCAGAGCAGTCAGTGGTGCATTGGTGGCAGTGGTGTCTCTAGGGGAGCCAGGGTAAGAAGCATCTTCTTTCTGAGCCTGCCCTTGGATATGCCCAGCTCCCCTCTATTGCTGCTCCATTTCCAAGTTGACTTCTCCAGTCTTCCTAGAAATTCTGTGAGCTATCCAAAATCCTAACAATACATTTTTATTTTCTACTTAAGTTTCTGTGATTTTCAACTAATAACCTGAATAAGAAAACCTAACAAATTAAAATTTCTGGAAGACTTTTAGTTTGTCTCATAGGTGAGTGTAACTAATTAATGTGAAACTGGGCCAAGGATTAAAAATGTGTTCTAGAAATGCAGACCTTCTCCCTTCCAATACTACTGACTGACTTTGACAGTTAATCTCATACTAATCACCTTCTTACGCCTGCTGGAGGCCTCAGAATCCTCAACACAGTTTCTGCAGGCAGCCATTGTCTAAAATAGTGAGTGGGAAATTGGAAGATATTTGCCATTCCCAGCCTAGGCAAAGCAGAACCACCAGAAAAACCTGCCACTACTACCCCCATGAAAAAGATAATGTAATTTTAAGCCAATTATAAATTATTTCAACTATGGTTGATAGCACTTAATTGAATGTTTCAAAATAGTAAGAGGATTTTGAATTTTCCCAACACAAAGAGATGATAAATGTTTAAGGTGATAGATATGCCAATTATACTGATTTGATCATTACACATTGCACACGTGCATTGAAATGTCACATTGTCTTCCATATATATGTGCAAGTATGTGTTGGTTAAAAGTAAAAAATGTTTAAAAATGAAAATAAAAAATAAATGAGTTCAAGATTATTGTACCTGCCCTCTCTCTTTATCTTCCCTTTCCCAGTTGTAAAGGTATAAGTGACACAGACATAATAATTGCTATGAATTAATAATATTGGAAACTCATCCAAAGAAAACATGGAAAGAGACTCCTTGGACCTGAATACTTTAGAATCTTTTGTTCAGTCTTCCATCTGTAACAGCTAAGTTGTTTGCCACAATCACAAACCACGTACATTATACACACATTCAGCCATGACTCATACACCTGGCACATGTTTCACAGTGGGTTTGAGGGATTTCTTTTTCATTTCTGTTTTTTGGGTTCTTCTTCATTTGATGTTTGTTTTTTTGTTTTGTTTTGCTTTGCTTTGCTTTGCTTTGTTTTTGCAGTGCTGGGGATCAAACCAAGAGCCTCATGCATGCTAGGCAAGTATTTCACACCTGGGCTACACCCTCAAAATAATAATGGATTTTTTAAGGCACTCCAAAACCAAGCAGAAGACCAGATGAGCTGGCATTTCTAAGCACTGGGGGCAGTGCTAAATTATATACTACAAAGTCTAACTTCCAGAATTTTCTCACTACTCCTCCAAGATCACCCACACAGATAGTGGAATTCATAGAAGCTGTCAAAAGCAGAAAATTCCCATGATTTCTTTTTCCAATTGGTCTAAATTTTATATCCTATATTTAAAAGTCATACTGTTTAATAGAAAACAATCATTTCTCTTAATTTTTTCATATTTCAAGAAAGAACACCAGCTTTATCTTGGGGCCACTTAGCACTAGGATCTCCATGTACCAGGTAAGGAACAAAGAGAGAAAGAAAAGATAGTAGGCTCAGGTTTCAGGCCTGCTACTAGAGCTATTGGCCTTGATGGTAACCTTGAGTCTGTCCTTTCTGTTCTCTGTGTCTGTCTTTGTCTGTTTCTTGTTGCTATAACTGAATACCACAGCCTAGGTTATTTATAAAACTAGGTAAACTTCTATTTTTTATAGTTCTAGAGGCTAGAAAGTCTGAGAGCATGACACCAGTGTCTGGTGAGGGCCTTCTTGCTACATTATAACATGCCAGAGGGCATCATATGGTGAAACAGAGAAAATGCACCAGAGGGAGTTTGATTTTGTAACAAAGCCACTCCTATGATAACCCATGAATCCACTAATGCCAGGATTCCTAAATCTGTGCAGGTGTTGCCAATATGCAGCCAAGGTAGAGAGGAAGAAACCTTAGCATTGATCATGAGGTTGAAGTTTTAAAATGCATGGCAGGGAGTCGTAAAACTGGAGTGCAATTGTTTAATCGCACAAAATGGCTAAAAATTTATGAACTTGGAAAGAAATCTAGGGACACCACTCTCCACAGGAACAATAAAACTGAGTTTGGAAAAATAAAACTGTTGGATGCTTAAATTCCAGAAGAACTGAGATTCCTCTAGCACATTAGTTATAGATGAAGTGAGGATAAAAATAACATCTAACTCACATGAGCTTATGGGGAGGTTTAGAAGAGATGTGTGGGAGGTTCATGAGGGCAGAGATTCGGTCTGTTCTGTTCAATACCTAAAATCCTTATGTAGTGCACAGGAGGCTCTCAAAGGTGTTCACTGAATGAATAGCCATGAGCAAGTGCTAATCAAATGGAAGCTTGTGTTAAAGATCAGCCTGTATAACCCACCAAATGAGTTATCAGTTTTTCTGCATTCTTGTTGTTAATGTTAGGTGCCATTGAGTCAGTATCCAACTCACAGGGACCCTATGTACAACAGGCAAAACAGTACTATTACTGCTTCTCTGCTATTCATAGAGTTTTCAGATTGTTTTTGGGGAGTGGGTTGCTGGGTCCTTCTCCTAAGCCTACAGCACCTGGTGATCCCAGGCAGTCTCCCATCCAAGGACTAACCAGGCCCAACCCTGCTTAGCTTCCAAGATCTGATGGGATCGGATGCCACAGTGGTACGGTTGTAGGCTCTTCTACATTAGAATTCCCTAAAAGTAGGGACTGAGACATGAACATGGGCTCAGGTAGTTCACCTGGGAGGTAATACCAGAAATCCAGAGAGAGAAGCAGAACTGAGTGAGAAAGCAAAGAAGGGAGAACCAGTAAAGGGTACTTGATTGAGTTGGGTACTGGCATGAGTAATAAACTTGATTCCATTAGGGGAAAGTATTGTTCTATTTTCCTTTGCTATAAGGCTATGGCTGGGTAACATATACAGAAAACAGTGTTATTTAGGTCACAGCTTTGGAGGCTGAATTTTGGCCCCTGGTGAGGGTTCAATCAGCAGGAGTCTATGTGAGTACAGTCACATAACAAGGTAGGAGGCCAGAGAGCAACTTAGGTTTCAGGCTTGCTCTTGTAACAACTTGCTCTGCCCAGAACTAACTGGGGTGCTCAAAGAACTACCTTAATCCCTTCCAAGAGGAGAGCCCCCAGAGACCTAACCAACTCCCATAGGCCACCCTTCTTAAAGTCTCCACCACCTCTCAATACCACCACACAGGTGCCAAGCTTCCAACCCATGAGCCGTACCCAGACCACAACAGAGAACCTTTCTGTAATGAAGCTTAGACTCCTCAGGCAGGGAGCTGTAGCATTTGTCCACAAACTCCTGCCCCAACCGGCTGTTGGGTACCATGGGGGAATTGACCCCCTCCTCACCCTTCTGATCCCAAGCATGTGGGCTGAGCAAATGCCAGGCGCCTGAGACACATACATTAGGCAGAGAAAGCTGAGATGTATGAGAGCCCCAGGTGAGGGGTGGTCTGCGTGGGAACTCTTCCCACACTGCAGCAGAAAGCAGAGTTGGGTTTGAGCCCAAGTAGCAGGGATACCAACAGCCTTTGCTCAACACTTTCTGAATAATCAAGTGTTAACAGGCGTTAACAATTTATGAACTTCCATGCTTGCCTTAGGAGACAGGCACTGTATCTAATCACAGAACAATTTTATAATTTAAAAGGGATTTGACTCTCTTCTCTGTCTAGACAGAAAATAAGCTGGGAGAATGACTCAGGCCCTGTATATTTAAACAGAACATTTCATGTGCACCTTAAGTTAAGATATGTTAGTCTCCAGTGTGGAAAGTAAGATTAATACACACTACTTTGCAGGGAAACTAATTAAATTTTTCTGTCTTCCTCTTTGGCCTCTATCAATTAACTGTAATTTAAACTTTACCTGGGTCTTTCCACAGAGGAATTAAGCACACAATCAAAGTCCTGAAAAGCAAATATAGTGTTCTTGGGGTAAAATTTGTAAAGTATGAGATAAAAGCTGAGAACCTTGGTAGTTTGGAGTTCAACTGATTATAAATTCTATTATTCAGGAAGGGATAAACTAGAGTTACAAAGAACTTAACAAATATGCTGACCCCAATTATCTATTTCAACGAGATATTAATGAAATTTGTATTTCTCAAAATAAAGAAAATTAAGCAGAGAAACATAACAACTCATAGGGATAAATAAACAAACAACTATCCCATATACCATTGCTCCCTAGGCTTTTCTGTTTGCTTTTGCACTATACAACTCACCTACATTGCCATCCGTCCACCTTTTTTTCTTTTCTTGAGACAGGCTCTTGCTATGTATCCCAGGCTGGCCTGGAACTCCCCATGTAGCCCAAGCTGCCCTCAAACTCATGATCCTCCTGCTTTGGCCTCCCCAGTGCTGGGATTGCAGGTATGTGCCACCACCTCTCTGGCTTTCAGCAATGCCTCCACCATTTTTTATTAAGTGGGTTCTAAATGCTTCTGTAGGATAACTAGAGGACTAGTAAAAGGAATCACCAGAATTAGAACACAAAGGCCACTCTTGAAAGAGAATAGGATTTTTCCCAGCCCTTCACAGACTGTGGGAGCTAATGGAGTGACAGCAGAAATAACTCATTTTTCACTGGATGCTACAGAGCTTTTTGTTTCTTGGAATCCTCAGATATATCTTGGGTGTAGCCCATGTTTCTATTGGATATGGCTGTTGTCTCTCTGATCCAGGATGTGGCCCTCTCCCACAGAAACTAAAATCCTGGAACTCCCAAGAAAACAACACTGCACAACATTCCCTCTCCCTGTATCTTATACCCTCTTCCAGGCACCACACAATTTTTTTAATTTTGTTTTTTCCCAGTGCTAGCGATCAAACACAGAGCCTTGCACATGCTAAATGAGTGCTAAGTTACATCTGCAGTCTAGTCTTAGGCTCTGTTGCAGGAGTACCATTGCCTTGTGACTTGTGCTCTAGAGTTCTGGAGAAACATCGTTGTTAGGTTTTATCTACTGGGCACCTGTTCTCCAAGGGACATTCTCATCTTCTATGAAATCCAAGGAGAAAAGACTTGGATGCAAACTGGATTGCCAAAGAGTTCTAAGTCCTCCAAATTACATCTCTGACTCTGGCTGGTTCTTCTTTCTTAGAAATTTCCTTTGGCTTTTCTTTCCCAAGAGGCATTGTACTCTCTCCAGGTATTCCTAGGTGGTTCTGAACCCCAGTCTAGAATACTCTTGATAAAAACAAAACTGATTGCAGCTATTTTTTTTCACTTGGTTCTCAATGCTTGTTATTTTTAATGAGCGCTTTCACTACCCAGTTGATCAATTAGTTTTCATTAAACATAGTCAGGAGGTCACATTCAAATGAAGACTTATTCAGTAAACCTTGAGTGTGGCCCAAGTGATAAGTGATAACAAGTTCCAGGTGATACCGATGCTTCTGATCTTGGGCCAACCCTTGAGGAGCAAGGTATAAGGGGTTTAGAAATAAAAAGACATGGGCATGGCTCACTAGGAGGTGAGAGTCTAATTAAGAAACTAAATGCATCCCTACATAGTCAGCAGAATCAGGGACCATATGTCTGAGAATAAGTACTTACTGATAGAAATGCCCAGAATGCGATCCATGACCAAACTCACATAAGCATCCTCAGCAGCAGAGGTTCTCAAACCTGACTGTGCATCAGAATCTTCTGAAAGCCTTCCTTGATAGACACAGATTGCTGGACTACAACCTCAGGGCTTCTGCTTTGGGAGGTTTGGGCCGGAGCCCAGGAATCTGTATCTTTAACAAGTCCTCAGGTAATATTGATGCTGCTGGTCCAGGGATTGACCTTCAGAGCTACTACTCTAGGACCACTGGGGTGGACAAACCTCCTGAAAGGAAAGACAGGAATTAGTCATCAGTGACAGAATAAATTGTAATCTGGATTTCTGTTCCTCACATACACAATATATTGACTGAAGTCCTAGCTAGGGTAACCAGGTAAGAGAAAGAAATAAAGGGATACAAATAGGGAACTAAGAGGTCAAATCATCCCTATTTGCAGATGACATAATCCTATACTTAAAGGACCCTACAAACTCTATTAGGAAACTCTTAGAGCTAATTAGCTCCTTCAGCAAAATAGTGAGATACAAAATTAACACTTAAAAAATCAGTAGAATTCCTTTATACCAATAATAAACAGGAAGAGAAAGAAATCAAAATAACAACCCCATTCACAAATAGTTCACCAAAAAATTAAATACTTAGAAATCAATCTGCCTAAAGATCCTAAAGACCTCTACAACAAAACTTCAAAACACTAAAGAAAAAAATTGCAGAAGATACTAGAACATGGAAAGACCACCCTTGCTCACAGATTGGCAGCATTAATATTGTGAAAATGACTACACTCCCAAAAGCAATCTACAGAGCCAATGCAATCACCCTCAAAATTCTAATGATATATTTCACAGAAATAGAAAAAGCAATCATAAAGTTCATGTGGAAGTACAAAAGACCATGTATAGCCATAACCATTCTAAACAGAAAAAGCAGTGCAGGGGGCCTCATTATACCTGACTTCTAACTACATCTGCAGCCATAGCAACTGATCCTGCCTGATCTTGGAAGCTAAGTAGGGTTAGCCTGGTTAGTCCTTGGATAGGAAACTGCCTGGGAATACCAGGTGCTGTGGTCTAGGGAAAAGGACCTGGCAATCCATTCCCCAAACAATCTACTATTGAAAACTCTATGAATAGTAGAGAAGCATAGACAATAGTGTCAGGCATGGCACAGTGTCAAGAAGTGTTTTGTTCTGTCGTATGTAGGGTCACTATGAGTTGGACCTGACTCTATGCCACCTAACAACAACAACTACTACACTACAGGCCATTAGTAGCAAAAACAGCTTGGTACTGGCACAAAAACAAGCATAACAATCAATGGAACAGAATAGAAAACCCAGATATACACTCATGCAACTATAGCCACCTGATCTTTGACAAATGTCCCAAAGGTGTACACTGGAGAAGAGATAGCCTTTTCAATGGAGCTGGAAAAATTGGTTATCCACATATAAAAGAATGAAAGTAGACCCATACATCTCAACCTGTATGAAAACCAATTCAAAATATATCAGACTTCAACATAAAACTGGAAACCTTAAAATTACTTGAATAAAATATAGGGAACACACTTGAACATACAGGCATAGGCAAGTACTTTACTAACAAGACCCTAAGAACCCAGGAAACTGTACCAAGAGTTGACAAATGAGATTGCATAAAAATAAAAAGCTTTTGTACATCAAAGGAAACAAGAGAGTAGCAGAGGAGTCCACAGTATGGGAGAAAATCTTTGCATTCTATACATCTGACAGAGGATCAGTATCTAGGATAAAAAAGAACTCAAGAAATTAAACACCTAAGTAGCAAATGATCCAATATATAAGTGGGAAATCGATCTGAACAGATAATTCGCAAAAGAAGAAATATAAACGCATAGTAAATACATGAAAGAGATGTTCAATATCCCTAGCCATCAGGGAAATACAAATGAAAACTACACTGAAGGTCCATCTCACTCCAATAAGAATGGCCTATATCAAGAAAACAAACAACAAATGCTGGTAAGGATGTGGAGAACAAGGAACCCTTTTATACTGCTGGTGGGACTATAAATTAATTTAACCTCTATGGAAATCAGTATGGAGATACCTAAGAAAGCTAAAAATATAACTACCATATGATCCAGCTATAACTAGAAATACATCCAAAAGAAAATAAGTCATCATACCACAAGGAAATCTGTACTTCCATAATTATTGCAACAGTCTTCACAATTGCAAGGGTATGGAATCAATCCACACATCCATCAACACATGGTTGGATTAAAATGTTATAATGAAATATTATTCACCAGTAAAATAGAATGAAATTATGGCATTTGCAGCAAAATGGATGGAACTGGAGATCTTCATTTTGAGCGAAATAACCCAGATTCAAAAAGAGAAATACCACATGTTCTCTCTCAGATGTGGGAACTAGATCTACCTTAAAGAAAAAAAAACTATATCCATGTATATAATCATTACTTATCTAAGATTGGAAAATACAAGTTGACTCAATATGAGGGAGAGGGGACTGATGGGAGGGAGAGGATGATGGAGAAGGTGAAAGGGGGAGGAGAAACAACTTAGGTAAAAATGGAGAAAAAAGTGCAAAATACAAGATGCAACTCTATGAAAATCCAAACAATTATACCATAACTCGTAATTGCATACAACTGTTATTACATGTTAATCAAAAATTCCCCTCCTCCCCTTTTTTTACTGTTTTCTGTAAATTTTTTAAGGAGATGGAAGTGTAAACAATCCTGATTTGATAATTGCATATGGGGTGTATGACCTGAAATAATGAGAATACTAACAAAAAATACATTTATAAAAGCACATACGGTTGAATCTTATTTCTTAATCCACTCTCCACTCTGAAAACCTCTGCCTTCTTATTGGTATATTAAATCACCTACTTTATTTATTTATTGGTTTCGGTATTTACTGAACTATTATCTATTAGTTGCATTTGCTCTTTTTTTGTTTTTTGTTCTTATTTTCCTTCTTTCTCTAATTTTAATTGAGCATCCTCTAGGATTTAGTTTTTATCTTCTCTCTTAGTGTGTAAATAATACTGTTTTTTTCAGTGCTGATACTCAAGCCCAGGGCCTTGAATATACTAGGCACATGCTGTATCACTGAGCTACACCCTCAGCCCAATTACCATATTCTTCTTTTTAAAAAATGTTAGTGTTTACCCTAGAGCAGCAGTCTCCAACCTTTTTGTTACCAGGAATCAGATTCCTGGAAGACAATCTAATGCCCAGATTGAACTGACAGGAGGCAGAGCCTAGATGGTAATGTGAGCAATAGGATGCATCTGTAAATACACACAAAGCTTCACCCACTGCTCATCTCCTGCTGTGAAGCTCAGTACCAAACAGGCCAAAGGCTAATAAAGGTCTGTAGTGTGGGGGTTGGGGAGCCCTGCCCTAGAGTATACCATATATAGTCAGCCTTCCATGTCTATTGGCTCCACATTCGTGGATTCAACAAACCAGAGACCAAAAATATTAGAAAAATTAAAATTGCATCTATACTGAACGTATACAGACATTTTTCTTGTCATTCCCTAAACAGTATAGTATAACAAGTATTTCCGTAACATTCACATTGTATTAAGTTGTAAGTATTCTAGAGATGATTTAAAGTATGTGATAGAGCAGGCATAATTTGTATGCAAATACTATACCATTTTATATAAGGGACTTGAGCATCTGTAGATTTTGCATTAGTGTGGAGTGGAGGGGAGTCCTGGGACCAATCCCCCATGGATACCAATGGATGACTGTGGATTCTTAACCAATGCAACCAGTGTAAATCTATCCTCAAATAACACCGCTCCTCTTCACATGTAGTGCAGGCACTTGATAACAAAATGACCCGTTCCTCTCTCCAGTCCCTTATACTATTGGTTGTTGGTTGTTAGGTGCCGTCGGTATCCGACTCATAGTGACCCTCATAGGGTTTTCAATGGCAGACTGTTTCGGGATTGCCTTGGGAGTGGATTGCCAGGTCCTTCTCCCCCTTATAATATAGCTGCCATTAATTTCAATCATCTATATGCAAATAAAACCCCAATAAGTGTTATTATTCTCCCCCATGTGTCTTTGACTTGTCTTGCTGTGGAGACTTGCATGTTGCTGTGATGCTGAAAGCTATACCACCAATATTTTAGACCCCAGCAGGCTTCAGACACCTGGTGGACAGGTTTCAACTACACTTACAGACTAAGACCGACTAGGGAGAAGAACTCCTCAGCCCACTCCCAAAACAATTAGCCATTGAAAACTCCTATGAATAGCAGAGAAGCACTGTCAAATATAGTGCCAGAAAATGAGCCTGGCTGGCTGGAAGGCATTCAAGAAATGACTGGGGAAGAGTTGCCTCCTCAAAGTAGAGTCAACCTTAATGACAGGAATGGAGTAAAGCCCCTGGGACCTCCTTTTACTGATATGGCATGACTCAAAATGAGAAGTAACATCATGAGTACAACATTTGGCTCAAACAGAAAAATCATGTGCATGGCACAGTGTTGAGCAGTATTTCATTCTGTTGTACACAGGGTCACTATGAGTCAAATTCTACTCAATGGCACTCAGCATTATTAGTTCAAGCAGTTCTCTTTTTGGTCTATTAAGAATAAGTGTGCTGCCATTGTGGATCATTGGTAGAGCTTGTTCCTAGCATGCACAAAGCCCTGAGGTTAACCCTCAGCACTACCAAAAAAAAAAGTTTGTGTGACTTTCATTCATTCTTTCATCAACACTCTTTCTTTATGTAGAATCAAGTTTCTTACCTGTTTCATTTTCCTTCTGCCTGAAAACTTCTTTTAATATTTCTTGCAAAGAAGATGTCGTAGTACCTGGGTGCTGTGGCACATACCTGTAATTCCAGGGACTTGAGAGACTGAAGCAGGAGGATCACAAATTTAAGGCCAGAGGCAGTCTGTGAAATTTAGGGAGAATCTGTCTCAAAATAGAAAAAACTTAAAAAGGGGATGAGAATGCAGCTCAGTGGTGGAGCACCAGCCTGAGTTCAACCCCTGAGTTCTACAAAAACAAGAAGGAGGAAGAGGAGGAAGGGGTGGAGGAAGAGAAGGAAGGGAAGGAGGAGGAGGAGGAGGAGGAGGAGGAGGAGAAAGAGGAAGCTGTTTGGTAGTAACAAAATTCCTCAGTTTAGTTAGAGTAAAAAAATTTTTTTCCTTGACTTTAGAAGAATAATTTTGCTCAATATAGAAGTTTAGGTTGGTGTTGAATGGGGTTATCTACACTTTAAATATTCCATGCCACTCTCTTCTTGCTTGCATGCTTTCTGATTCCAATGTAATTGTTATCCTTGTTTCTCTGTGGATAAGTCGTCCCCTGCTTCCACCCACTGGCTTCTTTCAAGGTTTTCTCTTCATCTTTGGTTATCTGCAGTTTGAATATGCTATGCCTAAGTGAGGGCTTCTTGGGTTACTTAACATCTTTGATATTCTCTATATTCCCTGGATTTGTAGTTTGTAGTCTCACATTTTACAACATTTTCAGCCATTGTAGCTTCAAATATTTCTGTTCTTTTCATTTTTTTAATGATACTACAATTACAAATATGTTGTATCTCATGAAATGATCCCTCAATTCTTTAAAGTTCTGTTCTGTTGTCTTTTGTTTTCTTTTGGTTTTTAGTTGCTATTTTTTACTCTTTGCATTTCAGTTTGGGAACTTTCTACTGATAAACTTTAAGCTCAATGATTCTATCTTTAGCCGCATCCAGTCAGATGAGCCCATCAAAGGCATTCTTCATTTATGTTTCAGTATTTTTTCACAGTAATCTTATTTTATTGGTAATTTAGTGTACAACTTAATGAGTCTCATTATGACACTTTTATGCATGCATTTCATTGAACACTGCTCATGCTCACCTCCCCCATTACCCTCTCATGTCCCACACCCCTCTCCCTGCCCTGGTGGTTCCCCTTCTACCTGCATCTCTTGTGTCTGTCTGTCTGTCTGTCTGTCTATATCCCAATTTTGCCTAAAAGGCAAACGGACTTAAAGGCAAATCATATCCTATGACTTTGCTGTGACCTTCACAAGTGTATTTCCAGCAGTTTAGCTTTTTCCCCCAAGCCTTTCCTGGCTATGCCATTTCTAGTTTATGTCCTTGAAGCCCTGATCTCTGTTGGCTATGTTTCCCCTCCTCAGATGAGATGGGAAGGTTAGAGAGGGCTGGAGTGGGAAGAATGTGCTTCCTCTAAGTGTGATAATGCCTTAGCAAAATCTTTACTCTGAAGAGTATTTGCTATAAAGACTGTGAGCTTATTTCATGATTACTCTCCCCCTGCCAGAGCTATAAGGAAATCTTTCTCTTACCATGAGAATCTAGTGAGGTTCTTGGAGCTAAAATGTATGAATCATGGTAGTCAGCTTCATACTAGTCCTCACTCAACCTCCAGCCATTTGCCAAAATTACCACCAATGTCTTCTTACCAGTTTCTGCCCCTAGCAGTTCCCATTCCTAGTAAGCAGCAATCAGCTGTGTCTCTCTGGAGCTGCCTATCCATATTTCAGCCCATTTGCCCTACAACCTCATAGATAAGTCCAAGAAGAGTCACTTGTTTTCAGTTTGTTCAGCTTTTCCTTATTGTAAGGCTAAGAGTGACAACGTCCAAGTTCTTCCCATGTAGAAACTGGAATCAGAAGTCCTTTCACTAGTAACTCAAACACAAAAGCTTCATGAGAAAAGCTCTTGATAAAAAGAAAAATAAATTCAGGAATCATTTGAAAACCAAAGATTATCCCAGCCATTGAAGCATCTTCCTCTGAACTCATGTTGGAATACAGCCTAGGCACATGAAAGCTGAAGTACCTGGCAGTGGTGATCCCGCACAGAACATTCATAGCCTTCGTGTAAAGCAGCAATCCCCAGCCTTTTTGGCACTAGGGACTGGTTAAATGGAAGACAATTTTTCCACAGATGGAGCAGGGGAGAATGTTTCAGCATAGGAGCTAATGGGAAGGAGCTGTAAATACAGAGGAAGCTTTGCTGGCTGGCCTGCCACTCACCTCCTGCTGTGTTGGAGTGGAGAGGTTGGAGACCCCTGCTATACAGGGACCTGATTTCATCCTTAGCTCCCTCTCCCCCAAAGACAATCTTTTCTATAACAATTGTGTGAGGAGTTCTTTCTCCATGTATGGTGTAGCTGGTGCACAGGAATAAGAAGCCAAAACTGTGTTCCTTATTATTTCTAAACCCAGAATATTTACAGTAAATAGCCATAATCTAGAAAGTGCTGCTCTTAGCAAACCTCTTGAATTTAAAATTGAAGCCAGGAACAATGGCACACACCTGTAATCCCAGCTACTCAGGAGGCTGAGGCTTGCAACTTCAAGGCCAGAGTTAGCCTGCACAACTTAGTGAGATCCTATCTCAAAATAAAAAATAAATAAATAAAAAGGGATTACAGGAGCAGTTCAGTAGAAGAACACTTCCCTAGCATGCACAAGGCCCTAGGTTCAACCCTTAATACTGCAAAAATAAATAAATAAATAAATAAATAAATAAATAAATAATAATAAATGACCTCATTCTGTTTCAAGCCACTTCAACTCTAATTTAGAATATATTCACTTCCTGGTCTGTGAGTAAATTTTTCAAATGTGTAAATGACCCTATCATCCATGTCCCAATACTTGTATAAAAAATGTCTTATTCTAAGGAAGACTAGAAAGCAGAGAAATGTAAATTAAAAGAATGAGGTGTATTTTTACCATGTTGTATTCACAGGATGAGAAACCTCAGGAACGCAGAGCACCCCAGGGTTGGGGAGAGAACTCAGGTGTGAGGCCACCTGGGTGTGAAGCTCAGCTCCATAGCTGACCACTGCGTCATCTTGGCAAGTCACCTGACAATTCCCCTCTGTGTTTTGTTGTTCTCTGCTGAAAATGGGAATAAGAATAGTGCCTGTTAATGTCGTAACGAAGATTAAATGAGAGAACCCATGAGAAGCTGCAGACAGCATCCAACAGCCAGTGAAAACTTAGTAAATTACGGCCAAGTCCAACGTTATCATGCATATGTCCATTACCTGCTCACACAGCCTCTCACCAGTACAGATGCAAGCCCACTGGCTGAAATTGCTTTGTATCACACGTGCCTTTTGACTTCTCTGTTCTCACTGTTTCTTTAATCCTGTAAGTCTAGATTTGCACCCTTTTTACTTCCAATTTCCACTTGTTCTTCTACTTGGAATTCCACCTTTGGCTTGGATTTCATAAAAGAATTCCAGCTTCTCTAAATTTTGTTGTCAACAAAGCTTCAGCCAGAACTTATACCTCCCTTCCTCCTCTTCCCACATGGAAAGACCCTGCCTGACGCTGGAGCCCTGATGCTCTCCCCACTTGAAAGACCTTAGGTGATAATGCTGCTGTTGTTGTTGTTGTTGTTGTTGTTGTTGTTGTTGTTGTTGTTGTTGTTAGGTGCTGTCAAGTCGGGTCTGACTCATAGCAATCCTGTGTACAACACAACGAAACACTCCCGGACACTGTGCCATGCCTGATACTATATCAGTGCTTGTCTGCTGTTCATAGGGTTTTCAGTGGCTGATTATCTGGGGATTGCTTGAGGAGTGGATTGCCACATCCTTTTCCCATAGTTAATAACATTATAATCAATAAACTCTTTTAAAAGGAAATGTGAATATATATATATATATATATATATATATATATATATATATATATGTATACATGCAGAGAGGGAGACAGAAACACAGAGAGAGACAGAGAACTTAAAAGTTCAACACCTATGACTCAGGAATCTCACTTTTGAAATATAGCATAACAAAATAATTCAAAATACAGAGGAAAAATGGAGCACACAATATTTTTCAACACATCTTTATTTATAAGAGCAATAAATCAGAAGCAAACTAAATGTCCTTAGATAATGTTTAACTAACTTCTGGCACATATGCTCTGTGGAATATTATGTAGTCATTAAAAATAATCACAAATACTGTATAATAATTCAAAATAATACTCATGAGTCAAGTGAAAAAGCCAAGGTTAAACAATATATTCCATACTATTGTAATTATGTAAAAATATAGATGCATACAGAAAGACATAAGGAAATACCCAAAAGGATAATGATATAAAAATAGTAACTGTTAATGGAATTGAGGGTGCTTTTATTTTCTGCTTTTTAATTTTCTGTAATATTATTACATTGCTTTATAATAAAAAGTTCTTCATAAATGTAAATAAATAGTTACAAGCCTAAACTCGGCTTCCAGAATACCTTGTACTTTTAGCTCAAATAATTTATATCCCAGAATTATTTTTCACGTTTGAAAGATATTCTATGGCAATAATTTTTTCTTTCCGGATAGAATAAAGGAAGTAATTTTGTTTTCTAAAGAAAATTTGACCTCCACCTTGAATAAAACAACAGACTGGGATTTAGCTCAGTTGGTAGAGCGCTGCCCTGCAGTCTCTGAGGTCCCGAGTTCGATTCCCAGCACTACAAAATGGGAGAAGGACTTGGCAATCCAATCAATCCCAAGGCAATCTCAAAACAGTCAGCCATTGAAAACCGTATAAGGGTTGCTATGAGTCGGACTTGACTCAACGGCACCTAACAACAACAACAACCTTGAATAAGGTTATACAAAGATGATTCTCTCACTCCTCTGTGGACAGGACATGGGTTTGGAATTGCTTTTCCCCTCGTGGGGATAGATTTGAGCTGAGCTGTCCTGTCTGTTCTTACCTTGCTCTCCATTCAGCCAATGATGAAGCATTTGTGAGGCTAGGGACTGGGCATCCTGATTTGCCTGGTCACAAATTGAGTAAAACCATCCACTGAGCACCCTGAGCCCTTGGTCAAATGCTCCAACAAAGCAAGCTAAATTGAGATGTAATAACATTGAGATGAAATGCTGAAGGTGAATCTGTGCCAGCCAAGTGAATATATTCATGGACAGGGACATGATGAGTTATCCAAAATACCACTAGATAACTCTGTGTGTGTGTGTGTGTGTGTGTGTGTGTGTGTGTGTGTGTGTGTGTGTGCGTGCATGCGTGCGAGCACATGTCTTAATATAAGGATGTTTCAAGCACCAGGAGAAATGGGAGGAATTAACCCTGCTAATATCTAAAGAATAAATACTACACTTACAAGCACCATTTATGAGCATATCAAAGGGAGAGTATGTAATAACAATCTCCTAATGCCCTCCCCATCACTCTCTATCTTTCTCAGTTCCTCCAGAGCCACTAAAAACATTGCCTGTATAGACATCTTTCCCTCTTACTTCCTATACACAAGCTCAGTGGAGCGCTTTGCAATTCATGGACAGGACCAGATGCAATATTGCCAGGTCAGAGTCACAGTAACTACACGTGAAGTTAGTGATTGACTGTCCTCTAGAAATTGTTCAGAGTTGGGTAAATAACCCTTTCCCTTGAAAGCACCAAGTCTAGAAATTCTAGCACCTGGAAGGAGGGAGTAGCTGCACTCACCACTGCAATGAAATGAGCCTGCAGCTGCCATAATGCTTATGTCAATCTTTTCTTTATGGACTTTTCCATAATTCTGGATGCCCATGAGCATTCTCTACTCCATGAGACATTTCTTCCTTTGGCTTACACTCTCTCACTGTTTTTTCTGCTATGGTGCATACCTTCATTCTCTCTGTATGAGTTCCTTTTCCTGTCCCTGGCATTAAATGTTGACCTCTCTTATCTTACTAGGACTTCTTTGACTCTATGTCCTTTTCTTGGGCCACATCATGCATTTGTGTGGCTCCAATTCCCAGTTGCCCATCGATAATTTGTAGGCCTATAATTCTATCCCAGACCTCCTTTCTAAGCTCCAGTATTTAGGATGGCCAACTTCGTAGACAATCCTCCCTGGATGTTCCACGGGGATACCTCAACTCTGCATGTCCGTAGATGAATTCATCTTAGTCTTCTTATTCCAAAATTACTTATTCCTCCAACATTCCTTATCTGCAAGGAAGAAAATTGGTTGCCATCCTTGATGACTATTTTCTTCCTATACAATTAATCACCATATTCTACTGAATCTACCTCTTAAATATTTTTCATACTAATTACCTATATTTCCATTGTCCCTACCAAAGTTCAAGTCCCTGTAATCTCTATTAAATTATTTTAGTAGCTCCTAATTGATTGTCTCTCCGCCTTCAGTCTTGCTTCCTTCCAATATATCGTCCATATTAGCATCAGAGTAATCCTATCACTGTTCAAAATAATTTAATGACTCTTCCTTACAAGAATTCCAATTACGAACATACAAGGAATAGAAAGTCACCACTGGCAGGGTGTGGAGGCACATGCCTGTGTTCTCAGCACTTGGAAGGCTGAAGCAGGAGGATCACAAGTTTGAGGCCAGGCTGAGCTACACAGTGAGACCTTGTAAAGAAAGGAGAGAAAAAAAGAAAGAAAAGAAGAAAGAAAGAAAGAAAGAAAGAAAGAAAGAAAGAAAGAAAGAGAGAGAGAGAGAGAAGGAAGGGAGGGGGGAGGGAGAAGGAAAAAGAAAAGAGAAAAAAGGAAAGAAATGAGAAAGGGATAGGAAAGAGAAGAGAGAAGAAGGAAATCACCATTGGAACACCAAAGTAATAATGGCTGTAGGCAAGATTTTTGGATAAATGCTAAAACTAGTAGGTAAAAATTTAAGAAAAAACAAGAAATTTATACAGTGTTAAAGAGGTCCACCAGAAATAGTAATTTCAAAGGAAAAAATACCTTTAGAGTAGGTAAATCAGGCATACATTGCCATAGACTAGTGACTGAGACCAATTTCAGTAATAATAAGCACAGCAACATCAAGCATCACCTGATAGGATCTGCTGTGAATGGAAAATTACTTCTGTACCATTCTTGCCAAAAATTCATAACCTCAGTTCTAGTCATGAGGAAATATCAGACAAAACCAAATTGAAAGACTAGTACTTTTCAAATGTACAAAGGTCAAAAATGCAAAGAATGGCTTTAAAACTGTCATAAATTAGAGTCCACTAAGGAAACATGAAAATTAAAAACAATGTGGTATCCTGGGCTGGGTCCTGGAACAGAAAAGGAACATTCATGGGGAAACTGGCAAGATTCAGTGTAAAGAGTATTGTTGTTGTTGTTAGATGCTGTTGAGTGGGGTCTGACTCATAGTGACCCTCATAGGGTTTTCAATGGCTGATAATTGTTTCAGGAGTGGGTTGCCACGTCCTTCTCCCAGTTTTGTGGTGTTTGGGATTGAACTTGAGTCCTCAGAAAGTGTGGACCAGTGCTCTATCAACTGATCTAAACCCCACCACATAAAGATTAGTTATTGTTATTGTTGTTGTTGTTGTTATACCAATGTAAATTTCTCAGTTTTGATCATTGCAATATGGTTATGCATGATGTTGACATTAGAGAAAGCTCAATAAATAATAGAAAGGAGTCTCACTGTTTTTGTATCTCTTACATCAGTCTAAAATTATTGTAATCTAAGTTTTAAAAAAAAATCACTATGTCCCTAGTACCTTTAGGAAAAAATCCAATTTTCTTAGCATGAGGTATAGCATTCTTCATAATCTTCCTTACTTCTCCACACCTCTATCTTTCACCTCTGCTCGAGACACAACATATGTTTCAGCTATGCTAACATCTCACCTTGTGTCTTCATCCATTCCTGATGCCATAACAAAATACATTAAACTTTGCAACTGATAAACAACAGGAAGTTATTACTCACAGTTCTAGAGACTGGAGACTGCCAAATCAAAGTGGCAGCAGGTTCAGTGTCTGGTGGAAGCCTGCTCTCCACCTCAAAGATGGCACCTTGCTGCTGGGTTCTCACATGGTGGAAGGGGCAATGCAGCTCCCTTTAAAGGGCACTGATCAAATTTATGAGGATTGAGCCTTCATAACTTAATCACTTCCCAAAAAAGCCCTCTTCTTAATATTATCACATTGAGTATTAGATTCTTACATATGAACTTTGAGGAAACACCAGTTTCATGCCATGACACATTGTGCCATTCTTATAAATACACACACACACACACACACACACACACACACACACAGAGCAAGACCCACACACAATTACCTGATTCTGTTATTAATGCACATAAGGTAAAAGAATCTGAGTTCCTTGATTCCAAAATGACTGGTCTTTACTGAATCAATGCAATTCCATCCACTCATTGGATTCCCAAGTTATGACATATGACAAGTCATAGCTAAGTCAAGGTAGTTAACTCTATTTCATCATCAGTTTAATCAAATCTTTTGGCAAGGAGTAACACCCTATCATGGCATATGTCACAAAATGGAATTGAGGGCTCTTAAATCATTTATCTCAAATGCAAACATTACAATCAGTTTTCATGAAGACAAGATGGGCACATTTTTGCACCCTTAGAAAGAGCAAGGTACTGGTCTTACCATTCCCAGTACAACCGTGTCTAAACCCTAAAGTTAAAATGCATGTCACAGTGAAGAAATTGTTGGTCCATATATGAAACAATCTGGTCTAATTTCTTAATATATTCACAAACAAGGATTTGATTCTTATATTAGTACTTAGGAAAGGTTGCATTAATATTCAACAGCTAAAATGTGCTGTTCTAAATTTTACATAACTTCCCATGGGGGAATAATTTTTCTTGAAAAATATTCCCAGTAGGCACATGACTTTAATAATAACATGGTATCTGTGAAGATAGAAAATAAAATGGCTCATAGACTTATGCTTTGGCAAACAGCTGAAATAGCTTTTCTTTATAGATAACTGTTAGCCCTGCTCATTTGAGCTGACTGAGACTGGTTCACTTCTGTATATAAGTATGTTGACAATTCTTTGACTTCTATTGACTTTTGGGTTCCCAAGTGCTTTCTTGAAACCTTTTTAAGCTAATACTTGAGTAGAAAGAGCAGAATGAGTATAGACAGATGAAACTGATGGTAACTTAAAGTGCTGAAACAAAAGAAATGGTAAGGGTTGAATGAAATTCTCTATTTCCCAATATTTCACTCTCTCTTTCTTGCTTACAGAGGCAAAAGTAAAAGGTGACATATATATATATATATATATATATATGTCATATAGCTATGACATATGACAAGTCATAGCTAAGTCAAGGTAGTTAACTCTATTTCATCATCAGTTTAATCAAACCTTTTGGCAAGGAGTAACACCCTATCATGGCATAGGTCACAAAATGGAATTGAGGGCTCTTAAATCATTTATCTCAAATGCAAAGATTACAATCAGTTTTCAACTGATTGTTTCAACAAACGTGTGTGTGTGTGTGTGTGTGTGTGTGTGTGTGTGTATTTTTTTTTTACAGTACTTGAGGGTTGAACTCAGGGCCTCACACATGCTTTGCAAGTGCTGAACCACTGAGCTGCACCCTCAAACCATTCTTTATCTTTCATCTTGAGTCAGGGTCTCACTAAATTACACAGGCTGCCTCTGGCCTCGAACCTGCAATCCTCCTGCCTCTTACCTCACAAGTCACTGGTATTACAGGCATGAACCACTGTGTCTGGATTATATTTATTTTTTAATACCAATTTGAAGTAGCAGAGGGAAAAACTTCTTTCTCAAGTGAGGAAAAGTGGTGCTACAAGTCACAGGAGTGGATGAGAATTGTAGTGAGCCAGAAAGAACTGCAATCCTGTTGAAAGCTTTTCTTTACAAGGTGCTGGAGAGCACTGTGAAGCGCTCTGCTAGTCACCCGCAGGACCAAATGCAAAATCACCGAGACAGAAAGAGTCACAGCTACTACACACAAGACTAGTGATTGACTCTCCTCTAGAAATTGTTCACAATCAGGTTGTTCTTTTTGTTGTTGTTAGGTGCTGTCGAGTCAGTGTCCAACTCAGAGTGACCCTATGTATGACACATGAAACACTATTATAGTTATCATGCTTCTCTGCTATTCATAGGGTTTTCAATGGCTAATTGTTTTTGGGGAGTGGGTTGGTGGGTCCTTCTCCAAAGCCTACAGCACCGGGAGTTCCCAGGTGGTCTCCCATCCAAGTACTAACCAGATCCACCCTGCTTAACTTCCAAGATCTGACGAGATCGGATGCCACAGTGGTACAGCTGCAGGTAAATAATGCTTTTCCTGGAACCGCCATGTTGAAGGATTCCAACCTCTTGAATTAGCAGTTACTTGTCTGTATCCCAAAGTAGAGAGAACATAAATGTTTCTATACAAAAGGAGTTAGATCAAAATAATATTCTGGTTTTTCTTAAGGACAAGGCTCAAGAATTCCATCATACTAAATATTCAGGTGTGTTCTGGGAACCTGTGCCAGAACAAGTCCATGGTCTTATGGGTGCTGTTTCCAGGCATCTCGGCTAAAATGTGAGCAAGTTCTCTTATTTAGTAGATGATAATATAAAATAGCTGTGACAGTTAAGTCCCTGACACCCTGTGCAATATAACAGGAATGCAAAGCAGGAGGCAAAGTCATAGCAAGCTCAGATTTTTTCCCCAGATCTAATTTCAAAAACTTCAGGACATGCTCACTCTGAGGAGAACTGTAATAAGCACAGACTCATTTATTTTCTGCTGATCCACCACAGACATGGGAACAGCTGAGAAAGCCATCTCTTTGTATAAAAGGGTGCCAGGAATATAGTTATGAGTTTCAGCTCTGAATTTCAATACCACCCTATTTACTAATGCAATGATAGGTTTGTTGCTGTTACACTAGGCTAAATAAATAGGTGACTTGATTCTATCTTTATTTATTGTCTTAAGAATTATCTTAAGAAGAATCGGAAGGAAATGTACTCCACCTATCAGAAAGTATGTTCCATATGACATCCATTCAAGAAACAAATGCAATGAGAGGTTATATGAGTATTTCTGGAAAAGAGTCAAAAATATTTAACAAATAAGTTCTTAGCATGATCATGCCAAGTGTGCATTTTGAAATCCAAGTGAGCAAAAGCTGGCAATAGAGTTTTCAACTGCCTTCTGCTGAGGCTTTGCAGAGAAGGCTGTTCCATGACCCATTAACAATGACTCTATGCTAAGGTCATTTTCAAGAAATTTTTTACTGGATCTCCATTTCCATCCAATCTCAAAACCTTGAAGATAGTCACAAAGGATATGGCATCTGTTATAATTCTCCACTCTAGCACTGCAACTTGTTTCCAAAGTCGATAAACATATAGACAGGACTGGATACATAATTTGCAAGGCCCAGTGCAAAATGAAAAGCCTAAATTATTAAGAATTTCAAGACAGCAAAAGCAGACCATTAAAGCATGCACAGAATTCTTCCAAGCAGAAGGCCCTGTGTTAGTGTCCAGCTCCCATTCCCGTGAATATGCCCCCAACTACAGGAGTGCTATTCATCTTCTCTCACAATCAGTGCCCTACACATACACTGGCTACACTTGTGCCTATGTATCCAGTGTGATTCATCTGATCATCTCTTTCATATATATAAGGCATGCACATGTGTGTGGTCATGTGTGTGTCTTAAGAACTCTATGGAAAGAATACATTTTGCAAAAGGAAGCAAAGAATACTGACTTATTTACTCTGTCTCTTTGTGCTCACTGCCAGCTTTAATTAGGCCTTAGACTCATGGACTAAAGCATGAGATGCTCACTTTTATTCTTTGCCATAAATTATTTTTCAAACATAAAATATTACCTTAAGCATAATAATATCAAGTGCTCACACATATAATACAAAAATAGTATTGAAAAGAGAAATGAAGAAATGTCAGCATTTTTACTTAAAGGTATAATTAAAAGGCTACAAGGAGGTTAGATGCAAAATATAAAATATGAAATCTTAGAATAGGCATACCTCTGTGGATATTAATAATTGGCGTTCTGCATTTAAGCAGGTATGTTTAGGACATGATTTCTTTAAATTAATCCTACAACATAATATATTCATAATCACTATAAATAATGTAAGGTTTTTATTATTAATACTTTCTTTTCTGTAAAGACAGAATTATCCAAAGATATTGAAGATAGTCTCTTGTTAACAGACCTGCTTTTAATGACCTACATTAGATCAACATCCCAGAAAATTCATTAGAGATATTCTGTTAAAGTAAATAAATACAGAAAACCAGATAGCTTGAGAGAAAGAATGAAAAGCAAAATGGATTTTGTCTAGACAAGGTTAATCTGTAGCCCAATTTGTGACTGTAACATGCACAGCTAGTGCCACCTATAGGAACAAGAATAAAAAATTCTGCTGATAGCAAATGGGCTGTTTCTGCAATAAATGAACTGGAGAAAATGTCATAAAGGAATGAGTCAGCAGTTTAGGGGAAAATTGTGGTCTTTGTTCAGCAAACAAAAGGAACAGACTCTAATGAGCCTCACAAAAAATGAGCCACAAAAGATTTACTGGAAATGGAAAACGTGGTTTATTATCCAAGTCACTTCTAAGTCTTACCCCGGTCTATTGTAAGAAAAAAACAAAAGAGAAACAAACATAACCATTTTACCAGAGAGAACATGATTATTGAGACTTTTATTTTTACTAAAATCTCATATTGCGGGTGCTTTTCTCCTTTAAATGGTTTATTTATGTTTAGTAATATTTTGGGAACACCTGCTTTCTAGCTGGTCCTTGAAAGTCAAATATTCAGAAGCATAACATCTAATTGGAAAAATATATACATACATATATAAATAATAGAATGTAGTGTAGGCATGATGTTGTTGTTAGGTGCTGTAGAGTTGGTGTCCAACTATTGTTAGTGCTTCTCTGCTATTTGTAGGGGTTTCAATGGCTGATTGGTTTTATTTTGGGGGAGAGAGAGTGGGTTGCTGGGTTCTTCTTCCAAGCCTACAGCACCTGGTGTTCCCAGATGGTCTCCCATCCAAGTACTAATCAAGCCTGACACTGCTTAGCTTCTGAGATCTGACGGTGTCTGATGCCACAGTGGTAGTGTAGGCATAGTTAAAATGAATTAACTTTGGACTAAAGCTGCCATGGTACATATTTTAAGTTTGGTTTAAAGGTTTTGTTTAAAAGTTTCTCACAGGTAGTGAATTATAACATAATTTGATATTTAAATAGATTATGGCCCTTGTGGGGCTGGGGTTTAACTCAGTTGGTAGAGTGCTGCTCCATACTCTCTGAGGACCTGGTTCTATCCCTAGCACCACAAAAACAGAAAGATGAGGCAATCCACTCCCCAAGCAATCCCAAAACAATTGGCCACTGAAAACTCTAGGAGGGTTGCTATGAGTCCGACCCGACATCAACAGCACCTAACAACAACATAGCCCTTGTAATATGTAGCTGAGTCTCAGCCAGTCACAAGCAGCTGAACTTCAGTGACCTACAGGCAGCCAAATCAGATTCATATAAGGCACCTGCCAAACTTTATCCAACCCCTCTAGCTTTATCCCTCACTTCCGGTTCCTGTAGTTACCTTTTTCTCTCTATAAATGTTATCCAGCCATGCAGCAGCCTGCAGTGGCTATGAACTCATTCTAGTTCTGGGTGCTATATGATTTGTGAGCCATTCCTTGCTAAGTTAAGCTCTGCTGAGTTTAACAGGTCTCAATTTTTGTTTTTTAACAATAGCATGAAGTACTGTAAGAAACTTAGGGCACTGATAAAGGACGTGGTGGATAGAAGATGAAAGAGGCACTTCTAGCTGGGCAGATTAGAATAAGCTACCTGGAGAAGAGGTATGTGAACTGGACTTTGAAGATTTGAAGAAAGAGTTTGGCTTAAAAATGAAGAGATTGGGACAGAAGAGAAAATGGAAAAATACAATTTGTGTGTAAAGAATAGCAAACAATTCAGAAAGCAAGTAAGGAGAGTGGCCCTGGAGCCAGATCATAAAGACTCTTAGACAGCAAAGTAATAAAAATTAAAAAAAAAATAAAGTACTTGCATAGTGCTTACAATGTGCTGGGCACCATTCTACATGCTTCCTATAAGTTAACTCCTATCATCCTCAGAACAGCCATTATTAAGTTGACATCATATTTAATGTCTCACTCAGTTTTACAGATAAGAAATAGAAGCACAGAAAAGTTCCATAATTTGCCCAATATCATATAACTAGAAAGGATTGAACCATGCTTCTAACCACTACCCTATATTGCTTTTTGATAAATAAGGAAATTTGACTGAATTCTCTCCAGGATGAAGAAAAGAAGGACAGTTAGTTGCATATTTTTTAAAGTTAAACGGAAGCTTCTCTGAAAATATAAGTGTTCATTATAGATAAAGCAAAAGGGAGAAAATACTGTTTTACTTCCCAGAGACGAACACTCTTAACACTTTATTCTGTTTTATTCTGATACTTTTTGAAACCTCTCAGTGCTTGAAGAAATAGGCACACATGGTAACGAATTAAAGACTAGAGGAAGGTTTAGGCTGGAAAAAAACAGACTAACCCACTCTCCCTGCTCTTCTTCCTTCCCTGTTCCAGTAGCAACATCTTTCTGATTTAACCGTGGAAGGCAGGATCGATTGAATTCATATGTGGTATACCCATTTCTCCTAATGTTTGACAACTACAATGCTATTTTTACTTCTACTACTAGATACTTTAATACTTTTAAGTAATATAGTAGTCCTCTACTTGTTCAATCAACATTAGTAGGTTGCCTCTTCCCTTTGCAAAATGAAAAGGGCAATATCCTAGCCCTCCCTTCTACTCTCCACCCTTGACCTGAGGCAGCTCCACTTTTACATTTACAGTACTGGGGCTGTTGATATTTAGTCTCTGCAGCAACCAAAAGCAAGTCCTTTGTTTTTCATATTTAAGTGGACTTTAAAAGCTAAAAGCCATAAACAGCATTTACATTAACAAGACTCTAAATATTTTTTACTCCAAGGCCAAGTATAAAACTAGGATCATATTTCCCTTTGTACAAGTCCAGTGTCAACCCCTGGGCCATGAAGAAGAGAATGGTCCATGCCTCAAAGTGAAATATGTTCTTGTACACTCTATCAACTGTGTTAAAAAAATCACGGCATATTTTATTTTGCTTCAAATTTAGATCACAATTACTCGGGGTCTTTGAGAGGCAGATTTTTAATTGCCTTTTTGAAGCCTTCTGTACTGCGGTTTCTAGCTGGAATGTTTGTACTCCCGGCTGGTGACATGGCTTTTATCCTGGATTTTCCTTCACTGTGCCTTTGGATTAAATCCACTGATCTTTCTTGCCCTGTTGAACTGGATCCATCATTTTTCTTGGGTTCCCTCCTTGTTTTTCTAGAGTATATCATCACAGAAGTTCCTAAGAAGGATTATGCCACAGATAAGTTTTCTGATTCCATGAATACTTGCAGATGCCTTTATTTTGCTGTATCACTCAGATTCCCAATTTAAAAAATAAAAATAAAAAACTAAAATTTCTGTATGTGTTTAAGTGAAATTTAATGGAGAAAATTAATTGCTAAAATAATGGAAGACCTGAGAAACCACACAATGGTGCAAGGCAACACAGACATTACAGACTGGATTTTGTCAGCAGCCTTAGACTGGAGGGACAAAGCAAGAGCTGGTGTTAACAAATTTCACACTTCAGCCAGGTACCCAGAAGAATCTGAAGCAACAGAGCAACTTCAAATCCCACTAAAGGCATGGGGAAGGAAAAATCCTGCCCTGGGGTCTCCATTCCTCCTGCATTCCTACTGCTTGAACCCAAGCAGGAGTCAGTAATCAGAGCCTGGAAAATGCATCCTGCAGGCCCAGTCCACTGCTCCCCCCGACACACACACACACATACACAATACAGACCAGAGCAGGGGAAGGGCAAGGAGCACACAGGCTCTGAAAAGGAACAAAACAAAACAAAAGACAAACATGTTTTATTCTCCTATTCACACACTCAACACAGAACCCTTCTGTGACCAGATGCATGGAAGCTTTTCCCCCACACCACGCCATTCTCCTGGGGATGCTAATTGAGTTTCCTATAATTCAAATCCATTCTGACCCTATCTACCTGGGTGTCAAGTCCCACAGGTTAAGGACTCAATCCCACAAAACTGTCCCTCAGATACTAATTGCAAGTCCCAGGTTGTGACACATACTTCTGACCAATCAGCTATAAATTAGGATCCCTACAACCCCTGTCCTTGAGTCAATAATTTGCTAGAATGGCTCACAGAACACAGGAAACACATCACCTATGTTTACCATAAAGAACACAGGTGGCCACCAGATGAAAGGGTGCACAGGGTGAAGCAAGTGGGAGGAGACTTCATGTCCTGTCTGGGCATCCCTCCATCCCAGGACCGCCCAGTGGGCAGCAACCTGGAAGCTCATTAAATGTTGTTGTTCAAGAGTTTATGCAGAACTTGATCTTCAGTGGCCCCTCACCACTGCTTTTCCCACAGGTCAATGGGTAGGGCTGAGAGAGGTTCTAGCCCTTTAATCCAAAAGTCACGTGTTCATTCTGGTGAATGACCTACCAACCAAAGGCTACCTAGGGACCCTATCACAAGTTCCTTCATTAGTATAAATTTAGGAGGTATCAAAGGGATTCTTCATAAATACTCCTATCACTCAGGAAATTCCAGGGGTTTTAGAAGATCTATGAAAGGAACCAGGTATAAAGACAAAATGGATTTCTTATTATGCCACACAGACCATGGACTGACAAGCCTGCCCTCATTCCCATTTAATATATGTTCTTGCTTATTAAACAGTTCAAGGTCCTTAGTTCTAGTTTTTCAGAGTGTTGAAGGCTTTACTGCACTGATTTCCAATACCCAGTGTGTGGGTAATAAATCTGATACCAGACTCATTCTTCTTCCACATTAGATTGCTGGTCTTTCCTCCTGCCTATCAAGCCATTAGAGAAAAGTGGAAATTGCCAACTTCTTATTCTACGTAAGACGTCCCTCCTATCACATCCTTTTTTTTTCTCACCCTCCCTCAGCCCACCCAGCCTGTCATACCACTTTGGCTCCATAACAGAGAGAGGAAATTTTGGAGCTAGTCTAATACCTAGCATTCAAGATAACTGCCCCAGGATGGTACAGTGGCTAGCCTTTGGCCACTAAACCACCCTGCCCCAGAAGTGCCTTCTCATGGTAGGTGTCTGATAAATACAGATGGTCCTTGACTTATGATGGGGTCCCAATAAACTCATCATAAATTCAAATGTCATAAGTCAAAAAAATGTGTTCTACATACCTAATTTACTGAGCATCACAGATCAGCAACACAGTATACTGTAGAGTGTCCATTCTTTCCCCTCACGATCACTTACTTGGCTGACTGGGAGTTGTGGCTCGCTGCCACCACCCAGCGTCTCGGGAGAGTATCGTAACACATATTGCCAGCCTGGGAAAGGATCCAAGTTGAAAATTCGACGTATGGTTTCTCCCGAATCTGTTTTTCTTTCACACCATTGTAAAGTCAAAAAATCTTAAGTTGGACCATCATAAACGAGGGACCATCTGGATGTGTTGGGTAAATAAATCAAACTACCTGGAGATAAGAGAGCTCAGGACTCTCCAGAGTTAGGGCAAAACCCCAGGTCCCAGGAATTCCCAGTGGACCAGGCTGAGCTCCCCGTGATAGAAAGCCAATCAAAGAGCTGGGCAGTGGTGAAAGTAGGAAAAGAGCTTTATTAACAGCATGATCACTCCAGGAAAAGCAGGGCTGGGATTTAGCTCAGTGGGTAGAGCGCTGCACTGCAGTCTCTGAGGCCCTGAGTTCAATTCCCAGCACCGCAAAAATGGGAGAAGCGCCTGGCAATCCACTCCCAAGGCAATCCCAAAGCACTCAGCCATTGAAAAACCCTATGAGGGTCGCTGAGTCGGATACCGACTCGACAGCACCTAACAACAACAACAACAAAGAACTAAACTCTGTCTTCAAAGTACTTATAAGGACTGGGGTTATAGCTCAGTGGTAGAGTTCTTGCCTACCATGTGTGAGGCCCGGTGTTCAATCCCCAGCACTGGGGGGAAAAAAGCACATACTTAGAATCCCAACAACTCAAGAGGCAAAAGGCAGATGGACTGCAAATTCAAGACCAGAGGCAGCCTGCATAACTTACAAGACCCTGAATCAATACTGAAAAAGGAAAAAAGGGGGGGCTTGGGAAGCAGCTCAGTAGTAGAGCTCTTGCAAAGTATGTGCAAGGCCCTAAGTTCAGCTCCTTCTCTAACTTGAAACCTATTTGCCTCAGTTTTATAAAGTTCCTTGTGATTAAGTTGCCCAGAAAATCCTTAACATAATCAGGTCTCCAAAGTTGTCTTTGCTTTGTTAAATAACACTTTCACAAGTTCCAGGAATTACAACAATTCTTTTCCCAGTATGCAGAGGTTGAACCTAGGATCTTGCCCATGCTTTACAAGCACTCCACCACTGAGCTGTGCCCACACTCCCTTTGTTATTTTTTATTTTGAGATAGGATCTGCTTAAATTGTACAGGCTGCCTCTGGCCTCAAACTCACAATCCTCCTTCCCCTGCTTCCTGAAGCCCTGGGATTATAGGCATGCACCCCCATGCCCTGCTACAACATTTATATCTTTAAGGGGTCATTATAGTTCCCCCACGCTCACTTTTCCTTCACTCATGGTCATGTCGCCATGCTCAGCTTCGTCTAACACCTAGACCTCCATCCTTAGATCCATCTAACACCTAGACCTCTCCATTCTTTATCACCTATAACCCCCTTTTCTTCTACCATACCTCAGTCACTTATCTTATGGTCACACTGCTAACCTTGCCATTATTAATAACCATACTTCCTACAAAGTCTGAATTTCAAAGCTTATTTTTTCACTACAACCTCATTTCATTGAATTTACTAGTTATAGCTTTAATTAATTAATTAATTAATTAGGGCCAAGGTTTAGCTCAGTTGATAGAACACTACTCTGCACAATCTGAGGCCATGATTCAACCCTCAGCACTGCAAAAATGGGAGAAGAACCCAGAAGCCCACTCCTGAAACAATTCTGAAAATCAATCAGCCACTGAAAACCCTGTGAATAGCAGAGAAGCACTGACAAAGTGTTGGGCATGGTACAGTGTTGGGTAGTTTTGTTCTGTTGTACATAGGGTTGCTATGAGTCGGACTGGACTCAACAACACCTAACAATAACAACATTTATTATTTATTTATTTATTAATTCATTTATTTTGGTTTGTTTTTGTTTTGGACTTTTGGGGGACAGAGTCTTACTATGTAACCAAGGCTGGCCTCCAATTCGTGCTCCTCCTGCTTCAGCCTCCTCAGTGCTGGGATTTACAGACATGCACCACAACACCTGGCTCTAGAGATTATGCAAATTCAGAAATGTCCAATCCATTCACCTCACTAGGGTTTTACTTTCACCCTTCTCACCTCCACCTTGACCTAGCCCAGACCTTATAGTCTATTATTGTAATCCCTTCCATGAAACCCTTAATAACTTCACCCTGTTTTTCCCCACCTGCACTGTCTCCTGGAAAAGCCCCATCATTGGTTAAATCCAATTAAGCTATTTAAATTCTTGTAGAGGTGGGCTCTGTAGAGAAAGGGCATGGTGCTAGGACAGTCTCAGAAGAGTATACACTATAATATATAAACTGACCAACATACGAGTAATGTCTACCCTGAGCAGAATTCAATAAGATGTAGCTATTATTAAAATTTTCTTTTGGCTTACTTTCTGCATTGTTGCTAAAATAATATAATTTTTTTGTGAGAGGGTCTCACTATGTTGCCCAGACTGACATCAAACTCTCGGGCTCAAGCAAACTTCCGGTTTCAGCCTCCCATGTAGGTGGGGCTACAGGTACATGTCACCACGCCCAGCTTTACAATGATATAATCTTAATAGCTAGCAAGTTATATCACAACTATTATCCTTTTTTAAAGTTCCATGCAGTTCCCACACTTTCATGTTCTGATTATCTGGTCCAGAACCAAAAATTCTAGATGGCAGTGTTCTACCATAAATCAAGTGCTAAGATACAAATTTTTTACCTTTATAATTTTTTTCAAAACTATCAGTATGTTTGATGCTTGTAAGTGACATATAATATGAGCGTTTTCTGCCCAAAAGCATTATGTGCTAAAAAGAAAAGCAAGGCAAGATGTAAAACATAGAAGATAAAAATGAAAACAGTGTTGGGTCTGCTGTTTGACAGAACATTTTGTAACATGCCAGGTGAACTTCATCAGGAACTCATGCAAAGTAATTCACTCAGGAAAAAATAATATAATCTATATTTATGGGGCAATGAGCTCAAAACCATCTGCTATAAGCCAGTAAAGAGGATGTTATAAACTGCTAAAATGAGACACTAATCCAATATGTTATGGGGTGAGTGAGAGAAAGACATTAACAAGAGCAGATTACAAATAGAATATAAAAAGTTATCCTAAACCACATAGCATATATAATGTATGAAGCCTATTTGGTTCACTTTGAGAAAGATAATTGAGGCTGAAAAAAGAGAAGAATATGGAGAAGGATAACTAAAACTCATTTTAAAAGATACTCAATTGTTTAATTATTAGTACCAATAAAAATAATAAAAGTTGTTAATAAGATTAGTATGCATCTGCTCTGCTTAGAGGGGCTGGGGTTTAGGTCAGTTGGTAGAGTGCTGCTCCGCACTCTCTGAGGACCTGGGTTCGATCCCCAGCACCACAAAAATGGGAGAAGGACGTGGCAATCCACTCCCAAAGCAATCCTGACACAATCAGCCATTGAAAACCCTCTGATATGAGTCGGACCTGACTCAACGGCACCTAACAACAACAACTCTGCTCAGAAGCTACATGCATGTTTCTTTATTTAACTTTCATAGGAACCCCATGAGACATGTATTACAATCTTCATCTTATAGATGATATATCAGTCTGCTTGGGCTGCTATAACAAAATACCATGGGCTCGATGCCTTGTACAACAGCAATTTATTCTCATAGCCCTGGACGCTAGAAGTCCAAGATCAAACTTCCAGCAGGGTCAGTTTTTGTGGAGGGCTCTCCTTCTGGTTTGTGTTGTTGTTAGGTGCCGTCAAGTCAGTATCCAACTCATAGCGACCCTGCGTACAACAGGTGAAACACTATTGTCAGTGCTTCTCTTCTGTTCACAGGGTTTTCAATGGAGAATTGATTTTTGGGAGTGGGTTGCTGGGTCCATCTCTGAAGCCTACAGCACCTGGTGTTCCCAGGTGGTCTCCCATCCAATACCAACCAGGCCCGACCCTACTTAGCTGACTGACTGATACTCTAAATCATAAAATTGGACATTTTCAGCATTATTCCTTAGTTAATGGAAATATTATTTATATAAGCAGGCTCAAGAAGGTCTTGAGGTAACTGCATGAGATCTGATAGGATCAGATGCCAGCTGCAGTCTCCTGGCTTATAGATGGTGTCTTTCCACTATGGCCTCACATGAGGTGTCTGGTGTTTCTTCCTTTTCTTAAAAGGAGTCTAGTGTTGCCAGATAAATGAAGCTGGAGAGACCAGAGACAAATTTAGGAGAGTATGTATGTAGCCCCAGTGGAATCCTTTCCAAAGACTTAGCCCCAAACAAAGGAAACTCAGAGTTTTTATAAGTTTCTGAGCGGGGAGGGCTTACAAAAGCAAAACAAGGCTGCATGATTACCAAATCAGAAAAGGGGGTAATAAGTCATCTAGCAATCTACATGGGTGAACTGGAAGGGGAGATGAATTCTTCTAAAATATGAACAAACAACTAGTCATTCTGCAGTTGTCTTAGATAAAAAGAAGGTGACTCATCACGAGAATACAGTGTTGCAGGGTCTCCCACATGAAACCAAACTGGCTCACACAAATGTCCTTGTTAACATCTTGGTAGCAGGGGTCAGCCAAAAGCTCAGGAAGACAGTTAGCTCTGTTGGCAGAAACCACTATGTCACTTATAAGAAACCAAAATGATTTATTGTTGTTTTTGTTAGGTGCCATCAAGTCGATGTCCAACTCATAGCAACCCTACATACAACAGGCAAAACACTATAGTCAGTGCTTCTCTGCCATTCATAGGGTTTTCAATGGCAGACTGATTTTTGCAAGTGGGTTTCTAGGTCCTTCTCCCAAGCCTACAGCACCTGGTGTTCCCACGTGGTCTCCCATCCAAGTACAGCCAGGCCCAATTCTGCTTAGCTTCTGAGATCTGACAGGATGGACACCACAGTGCTTAGGCTGCAGGCAAAATTATTTAGACACACATTGTAACAAGTTAAGCAACCTTTGGCTGAACAAACAGTGCTTTAATAAGGAAGTACTGGCTCTCACTAAGAGAAGGAAGGGGTCTTTCTTTGGGAGTCTGCTTCATAGGACCCCCACCCTTTTGAGATCACTATACCTAAATTACATCCTTAAAGACCTCATCTCCCAATTACAGTCACTTTGAAGGTTAGGACCTCAACACAGGAATCTTTTGGCAGGGGTGGGGCAGACTATTTACTTCAAAACAGTTGAGAAACTGGATTCATCCTCTCCACACTGTACCCTGAGGCCTAAAGAGCCTGACCTCTGGGGACTGCCTAGTCCAGCTTCCTCTGGCTTAGGGTGGGATTCAGCCATTGGGAGGTACAAACTGGTGACCAGAAGGTAGGAGGTTGGGACGTTTATCCCCTTGGTTCACATCCCATCAGGCCATAGTTTAATGGTGGCACAGCTCCTATCTGGTAATCCCTCTCCTGTGCTGCAAGCCTTGGCAGAATACATTAGCTACTCCCTCCCACACACACTTTGTTCCTATAGGCCAGTGTGGTAGTGTAAAGGCATGAGAAACAGAAGGTACTTTGAAAGACAAAGAAACTTGGGTAAAATAATAAAGTTTTTATTGCAAGCATCCAAGTTCAGCTCAAGGAAACAGGACTTCTCTTAGGACTGACCCCAAGTCTTTGCTTTCCTCTGGTCATATATCTTGTAGCAGGATGAAAGTCATTATACCTTATTTGAACTAACCACATGTGCAAGGTCTCCGTGACCATCTGCAGGTGGGCTAAGGAATATTTCAAATTAGACTGACATAGTTGCCATGGTTACAGCTGGAGGCAAGGACAGACAGGAAGAAGTTACTAGCAGGGTGAGAATGTGAGATAATGCAGTTAAGGGAAGCAGGGAGGTGACTAGCAGGTTTGAAATGTGAAAGGTATTCCTATGTACAAAGTGAGATAAATTTAACAAGTAAATTTACAACTGGGAGCATTAAGTTTTAACAATTACAGTCTAAATGAAATACATTTCAGTTTTGATTGAAAACTTTTTACAAAACTTCTCCCCAATTTTCCCATTTTTCCCCAACAATGGCAGCTTCCCAGTGTGCTTTGTTGTCCCTTGTTGTTTCTATTGTCCCAGCCTGGGGACTGAACCCAGGTCCTTGTGTATGCTAAGCACATGCTGTACCACTGAGCTACATTATCATCCCCTGAATGGTCTTGTTTTTATGTACCATTCCTACTGGATTCTAAAACAGTAAGTGGTACCTGAAAACAGACTCTCAAAACAGGATTCTGAAATTGCTCACATATTTGATGAGAGCACAAGCGACCTCTTTTCCAGAGATGTGGTGCCATCACAATTACTTCAATGATTACTGTTGTAAGGGGGGATGGAGTAAGGGTCCAGAGAAAGGAGTTAGAAAATAATTATGGCATCTAGTTGCTCAGGGAAAAATGTGGCCACAGAGGCCATGAATGCATGACAAAGGAACACCAAGCAGTTCATGAGTGTTGGTATCAAACCTGAGCTCCTCAGCAAAAGATGAATGCTTGGGGCAATAAAGAAATCAAAAAACACTCAAGGAGCTGCAGGCAGGTCTGACATGCTTTATTCCAGTGTGCTGCTCTCCATGCCACCAGTGCTGGTGGAAGGGCTTACAAAGTTTCTACACAATGAGGCTGATTGCCAAATCACTGTCCAACCATGCCACAGTCACACAGGATGCACATTGCGGGGTTACATAAGACAACAGTATTGTGTACATGTGAGTGGTTACCCACCCATGATTCAACATGATGTCAAAGGCACATGCATTAGCTGGGGGCACATGTGTCATCAGAGTGTCCCATTATCTCAGCCTGTTTACATTATCATCCAGGCCAGTATAACCTGCCTAACAATGACCCAGGATCTTAAACTGGATGTTGACTGATCCTCTAAATCATAAGATTGGACATTTTCAGCATTATTCCTTAGTTAATGGAAATAGTATTTATATAAGCAGGCTCAAGAAGGTCTTGAGGTAACTGCATGAGCAAATGCTTCACTCTTATCATACCTATAGTCATTGTTTCATCACCTTTTCTCAACACAAATTTATGACTTTCTATGATCTCCCAAGGACCAGGTAGCCTATGAGAATAAGCATGGGCCTGATTTATAGATGGGTCTGCATGATGGAAATATGCAGCTATTATATTACAGCCTTAAGTCAAGATGGCTTGAAAAGACAGTGATAACAAAAAATCTTCCCAGTGGGTAGAACTTAGGGAAAAGAAGTATATTAGCTTTCCACTGCTGTGACAAAATAAATGAAATAATAAAGGTATAAGGAGGAAAGGTTTATTTTGGCTCATGGTTTCAGAGGTTTCAGACCATCATTTGGCCCAGCCACTTTGGGCCTGTGGTAACACAGTACATCATAGCAGGGAGCATGCGGCAAAGGAAGCTGCTCACCACATGGAAGCCAGGAAGCAATGAGAGGAGAAGGGCCCCAGGGTCCAAATAGCAACTTCAAGAGTATTCCCCTAATGGTCTTTCTGCATCTCAGTCCCTTCTCTTAAATGTTACACCTCCTTCCAGTGACAACACAGCTGGGAACCAGGTCTTTAACACATGGCCCTTTGAGGGACATTCCATATCCAAACTATTGCAGGGAGCATTTGAAAGTCCAATTTGCATAGGAGGAAATATAGACTGAAATATAGGTCTACACTGACTCATGGACAGTGTTTGGTGAACAGTTCAGGATTTGGAAAAACAAAATTGGTGTCAAAATGACCTAGGAGAGAGGTATTGGATGGACTTATGGAATTGGAACAAAATGAGGAAGTATTTGTGTGCTGTGTAAATGCGCACTGGAGAGTATCCACGTCAGAGGTGTCTCTCAATAAGCAGGTCAGTGTAATGTCCCATTGTGTCAGTGGTCCTCAGGATGAATCCTAGCTTTGATGATACTCTCAGGAGTGACTCACAGGACTCAAGAGCCATTATATTCACAGGTAAAATTTGTTACAACAAAAAGATAGAAAGCCAAATCAGCTGGGAGCTGTGGCACACACCTGTAATCCCAGTGACGCAGGTGACAGAGGCAGGAGGATCACTAGTTTGAGGCCAAAGGCAGCCAGCAAACTTAGCAAAATTCTGACTCTTTAGACAATTTATAGACAATTTATGTGTCTATGCTTATGAGGAGCATTTGTTTATTTTTCTTCTTTGTAATAACTTTGTCTGATTTTGCATTGCGTGAAAGATATTGATCTAATTTTCTTTTCTTATAAGGTTTTTGTCTGGTTTTGTTGCAGACACTGTGTCAATCCATCTCGTGGAGGAGTGTCCTTTTTTTGTTGATCTGCCATTCTCCTAAACATGATGCCTTTCTCCAGGGATTGATCTCTCCTGACTACATGTCCAAAATATGTAATATGCAGTCTGGCCATTCTTGCTTCCAAGGAGCACTCTGGTGGCACTTCTTCTTGGACAGATTTGTTGGTTCTTTTGGCAGTCCATGGTATATTCAATAGACATCTCCAGAACTATAATTCGAAAGCATCAATTCTTTTTCTGTCTTCCTTGTTCAATGACCATCTTTCACAACCATATAATGCGACTGAAAATACCATGGCATGAGTCAGAAGCACCTTCATCTTCAATGTGACATCTTTACTTTTCAATACTCTAAAGAGATCATTTGGCCTACAGCTGTAGCCCTGTGGCATCCAATCCCATCAGATCTCAGAAGCTAAGCAGGGTTGGGCCTGGTTAGTACTTGGATGGGAGACCACCAGGGAACACCAGATACTATAGGCTTGGTAGAAGGACCTGGCAACCCCCTCCCAAAAATCAATCTGCCATTGAAAACCCCAAGAACAGCAGAGAACCACTGACAATAGTGTTTCACCTGTTGTACACAGGGTCACTATGAGTCAGATACCAACTCAATGGTACCTAACAACAGCAACAACAAAGAGATCATTTGACACAGCTTTTCCCAGAGCAATGCGTCTTTTGATGTCTTGACTGCTGCTTCCACAGGTGTTGATTATAGAGCCACACAAAGCAAAATCTTGGACAACCTCAATCTTTTCTACATTTATTCTGAAGTTGCATACTGACCCAGTTGTAAGGATTTTTGTTTTGTTGATGTTTAATCACAACCCATACTGAAGGCTCTGATCTTTGATTTTTGTCAGTAAATTTTTTAAATCCTCATCACTTTCAGCAAGCAGAGTTGTGTCATCTGCTTAACACAGGTTGTTCATGTGTCTTCCTCCAATTGGGATGCCAAGTTCTTCCTTATAAAGTTCAGCTTCTCATGTTACTTGCTCAGCATATAAATTGAAGAGATATGGTGAAAGTATACACCCCTGATGCACACCCTTCCCAACTTTAAATCAGGCAGTGTTTCTTTGTTCTATTTGAACAACTGCCTCCTGGTTCATGTACAGATTCCTCATGAGTTCAATTAGGTGTTCTGGTACTCCCATTTTCCAAAGTGTTATCCATAATTTGTTATGATCCACACAGTCAAATGCCTTTTTGTAGTCAATAAAACATAGATAGACATCTTCTGATATTCTCTGCTTTAGGCTAACATCCACCTGATATCAGCAATGATGTCCCTGGTTCCCCACCCTCTTCTGAATCCTGCTTGATTTTCCAGCAATTCCTTGTCTATATCCTGCTGCAGTCACTTTTGAATGATCTTTAGTAAAATTTTGCTTGTGTGTGATATTAATGATATTGTCCAATAGTTTGCACATTCAGTTGGATCCCCTTTTTTGGGAATAGACACAAATATGGATCTCTTCTAGTCAGTTGGTCAGATAGCTCTTTCCAAATCTGTTGGCATAAACATGTTAACACTTCCAGTGCTACATCTGCTTGTTGAAACATCTCTATTTGTATCCATTCCCGTCAGTTCCTGGAGACTTGTGTTTTGCCAATCCTTTCAAAGCAGCTTCGACTTCGCCCTTCAATACCATTGGTTCCTCTGCATATGCAACCTCTTGAAATGGTTGGTTATACGGCAATTATTTTTTGTATAACAACTCTGTGTATTCCTTCCATCTTCTTTTGATCTTTCCTGCATTGTTTAATATTTTCCCTGTAGACTATTTCACTATTGCCACTTGAGGCTTGAATTTTTTCTTCTCTTCCTTAAGCTTGAGAAGCAAGCTTTTGGTTTTCTTCCTCCAACTCTTTGCACATGTCATTATAATTTTTGTCTCTTTCTTCTCAAGCTGCCTTTTGAAATATTCTGTTAGTTGCTTAACTTCATCATGTCTTCATTTTACTTTAGCTGCTGGACATTCAAGGGCAAGTTCCAGCATCTCTTTTGACATGTCATTTGGTCTTTTCCTTTTTTCTTGTCTTTCTAATAACCTTTTGCTTTCTTCTTGAATGATATCTTTTATGTTGTGCCACAACTCATCTGGTCTGTCATTTGTGCCTAATGCATTAAACCTATTCTTGAGTTGGTCTCTGAACTCAGGTGGGATATACTCAAGGTCATACCTTGGCTCTTATACACTTGTTCTAATTTTCTTCAGCTTCAGGTTGAACTTGCATATGAAAAGTTGATGGTCTGATCCACAATCAGCACCTCATCTTGCTTTGACATTTGATATAGAGTTTTTCCATCATCTCTTTCCACATATGTAGTCAATTTGATTCTTATATGTTCCATCTGGTAAAGTCCATGTGTATAGTTGCTATTTATGTTGGTGGAAAAATGTATTTGCAATGAAAAAGTCATTGGTCTGACAAAATTCTATCACGCAATGTCCAGCCATAGTTTCTTTCACCAAGGCCATATTTTCCAACTCCTGAGCCTTCTTGTTTGTTTCCAACCTTTGCATTCCAGTCACCAGAAATTATCAGTATGTCCTGATTTCATGTTTGATCTATTTCAGAATGCAGAAGCTGGCTTGTTTTTATTATATTTTTTCTTTCAACATTTGGTACAATTTGTCAAACAATATGGGCTTGAAGACTGATTTTCTGGAAGTTTTTAATAAGATAGAATTTCTCTTACAAATACTATTCAGCTTATGTTTTTCCTTCATAACATTTTTCTCTGGAGTTAATTTTGACAGTTTCTGTGTTCCAAATTTTTCCAGTTTTTCTAATAATCCAATTTTAGGGTATGGTGTTATTTGTAGTATTCCCTTATTATCCTTTTAATATCTTTAGTATTCTCTTTTCTATTCCTGATGTTGATTATTTGCATCTATTCTTTTTCTTGAGTGGTATAGATAGTGGTTTATCAGTTTTATTCATCTTTTTAAAGAATAAGCTTTCGGCTGGGCATGGTGGCACATACCTCTAATCCCAGCAACTCAGGAAGCAGAGGCAGGAAGATCGCAAGTTTGAGATCGCAAGTAATACCATCTCCCTGACTAACCCATTCCTTTAATCCCCTTCTGCATAATTTAGCAAAACTCTGTCTCAGAAAAATTGAAAAAGTGGGGTGGGGGTACAGTTCAGTGGTACAGCACTTGCAAAGCATGCAAGCAGAAGGCCCTGAGTTCAACCCGCAGTATCACACACACACACAAAAAGAATAAGCTCTTGATTTCAATGATCTTTATTTATTGTTTTCCTGGTTTCAAGTTCATTGATTTCTGCTCTTGATAGTTTACTTCTGTCCTTTCTTTGGGTTTAGTGGCTCTGTTTTTTTCTTAAAGTCAAAGTTTAGATTATAATTTTGAGACCTCTCTTTTTCAACATAAGCACTCAGTGTTACAAATTTCTCTGTATCCATTATTTAGCTGCATCACATAATATTTACATGTGCTATATTTTAATTTTCATTCAGTTGAAAATATTTTCTAGATCTTGAGAATTCTTCTTTGATTCATGGGTTATATGGAAGTGTGTTTTTCACTTTTCAAAATTTGGATGTTTTACAGATGCTTTCTGTTGTTCATTCTTCCATCTCATTCCATTTGGTCACAAAACATATTTTGTATGATTTCAACTCACTTAAATTTGTTATAGCTTGTTTTATGGCCTAGAATATGGTCTATCATGATGAATTTCCCATGCGCATATGAGAATGTGTTCCCTGCTCTTGGGTGGAATATTTGTTAAATATTATCTAGGCCAAACTGTTTTTAGTGTTTTCAGGTCCCTGTATCTTCTCTGGCTTTCTATCTACTTGTTCTATTACTTACTAACAGAAAGAGTTGCATCTCCAAATCTAATTGTAGATTTACCCTTTCACCTTTCAGTTCTAACAGTTTCTGCTTCATTTATTTGAACATGTCTTCTGTAATAAGGACACACGTATAGGATCATTACATTGTTTTTATGAATTTAACCATTTATCATTATGTAATATTCCTTTTAGCCCTGGTAGTTTTCCTTGTTTTACAATCTACTTTGTCTTAAAGTTAATAGTTATTTTATGTTTCTTTTGATTAATATTTGCATGTATCTATTCTTCTATCATTTTATATTTAATCTGTCTACACTATGAGTTTAAAGTAAATTCTTGCCAAATGACCTACAGTTGTATCTTCTATTTTTCAACCCAATCTGAAAATTTCTATCTTTATTGTTGTTGTTGTTAGGTGCCATCAAGTCGTGTCCAACTCATAGCAACCCTTTTAGGGTTTTCAATGGCTGATTGTTTCGGGATTGCCTTGGGAGTGGATTGCCATTCTCTTCTCCCATTTTTTTGCAGTGCTGGGAATCAAACTCGGGACCTCAGAGACTGTAGAGTGGCTCTCTACCAACTAAGCTAAATCCCAGCCCCTGAGCTAAATCCCAGCCTCTATCTTTATTAGAGTACTCAAATCATCTGCACTAAGTATAATTATTGATCTGTTAGATTTAGGTCTATCATTTTATTATTTGTTTCCTATTTGTCTCCTCTGTATTTGTTCCTCTGTTTTCCATTCTCTGTTTTCTTTTAGCATATCTTCTTATATTTAATTATTCATTTTTAACTATTTATTTATTCTTTGGCTCTATGTTCTTGTACTTTTGTTTTTGGTGGTGGTGGTTTCGATACTTTAGGGAGTACAATTTATATTTGCCTAATTTTCATAATATGTTTAGATTTAATATTTTACCTTTTGGTAGGACTGTCATTTTTATTAAATCTGCATGCATTGAAAACCCCGGAATTTTATAAGCTTTGCTTTTAACTCTCATATGTGTTTTAGAGGTTTAACAGGAGAAAATATACTATTGTATCTATTCAGTTATTTACCATTTCTGTTGTTCTTCTTTCATTCTTGAAGTTCCAAGTTTGTCTCTGATATCATTCCCCTTCATTGTAATTTCTTTACCTTGTCTCTTAGAGCATATCTATGGCAATAAAATCTCATAGCATTTATTTATCTGAGAATGTTTTTCTTTAGCCTGAATTCTTGAACTATAGTTTCACTGGGATGTTGTGCTGTTCCAAAAGCACCATGGGGGTAGGATGATATGAAAATTACCCTCTTTCCCTCATCTTAGTCTGTTTACTGGTGCTATAACATAATACCTGGAGCTAGGTGAGTTAGAAAAAAGTTTAATTTAGCTTATAGTTCTGGAGGGAAGTTCTGGAGGGAAGTTCAAGACCAAGCAATTGCATCTGCCAGGGCCTCATGCTATGTCATGACACAGGGAGAACTAGAAGGGAAAGTGGGCATGTGTAAAAGAGGCCAAACACCTGGGATATGACTTGCTTTATATCAACCTGTTTTCACAATAAGTAATACCATCTCCCTGACTAACCCATTCCTTTAAGACAGGCATTAGTCCCATTGGAAGTGGTGCCTCCACAATCTAATCACCTCCTGCTAACCCCTACTTAAATCTCCCCCTATTTCTCAAGATAATGATACTAGGGATCAACCTTCCAGTTTATGAAGTGTTGAGGGATACTGTGTCCAAACTATAGTACTCCTGTTGCTACATCTTAAAGAGGCCTCTTCTCTTGGGTCTATAGCTAGAAAGAAGGATGTTTCTCTTTCAATGCCTGCTGTATACTCCTGCTACACATATGTGGGAATCAGCCCACCCTCAAGATAAAGCCAAGACAACAAAGAAAAGAACCACAAAGCTTTCCATCTTTATAATCCTTGTCTAAATCTTTGCTTTTCTCCTCAGTCAGCCTGCTATTTTTTACTTTACAGAATCCTCAGGTAGTTGTTTTTTGTGCTCTGTTCAGAACTTTTACCAGTAATCACGAGGGAAGATAGGTTGTTGTTTTCTTCCTCCATCTTGGCCAAGTCAGGAAATGTGACCATCCTTTCTCATTTACTTAACCCAATTCACACATTAGCAAAAAGTAACCTCATTAAACTCTCTTTCATTAATTATCACTTTTGAATATGCCTTATATGTCTTATCTGTACAATACTAGATACATCTAGTAGGTTCTAGGGCTGAGATTTGAACTTCAGTCTGCCAAATTCTATTATCTTTATCTCCATATGACTTCTTACAGTTGGAATGGATCTTGTTGTTGTTGTTGTTAGGTGCCATCAAGTCGAGTCCGACTCATAGAGACCCTATGTACAGCAGATCGAAACACTTCCCGATTCTGTGCCAGGCAAACGATCTTATTTATGTTTAAGCCCATTGTTGCAGACACTGTGTCAATCCATCTGGTGGAGGGTTTTCCTCTTTTGTGTTGACCTGTCACTCTCCCAAACATGATGTCCTTCTCCAGGGATTGATCTCTCCTGACTACATGTCCAAAATATGTAAGACACAGTCTGGTTGGCAATTATTCTTTTTCAGGACTTGAATGATGTCTGACCAAGCTTTCCTTGCCTTTAAAGTTGTTGTTGAGAAGTCAGCTATTATTTAGATGGGTTTGCAATTAATTGGAAATCTATAATTTAGTCATCAGTAGGTAATTGCCATTTAAGCATTAAAAAAATTGGGGGGGGGGGATATTTTTAAACAATCCCAAACATCACATTAAGTCACTTACAAATATTTTACAAATTTTGTTACTGGGTAAGGACTAAAAAAATACACCCCCCTGCAATGCTAGTATCCAATTTGAGATATTGTCTTTTCTATAAACTAATTTTTATAGGACTCTAGTCACTAGTAGCTTGTTGTTATGTTGTTAGGTGCCGTCGAGTCGAGTCCGACTCATAGCGACCCTATGTACAGCAGATCGAAACACTTGCCGATTCTGTGCCAGGCAAACCATCTTATTTATGTTTAAGCCCATTGTTGCAGACACTGTGTCAATCCATCTGGTGGAGGGTTTTCCTCTTTTCCGTTGACCTGCCACTCTTCCAAACATGATGTCCTTCT
>VMDO01015513.1:0-50793 GCA_007922755.1 Pedetes capensis
GGGGAGGGGAGGGGACGTGGGAGGGGACGTGGGAGGGGACGTGGGAGGGGCGGCCTCTAAAGCAAGTAACAGTTTTGGTGAAAATGAAACTTTCAGTTTAGGAAGATTTTTTTTTTACCCTTCCTTACTGGGGCGGTTGAACCTAGGGACTAACTGAGCTGCGCCCCGCTTCCAGCCCCTTTTTTATTTGTTACCTCAAGGTAACAAATAAATTTACAAACAAAATTTAGCGAGACTTTGTCTCAAGACAAAGTCTCGCTAAATTATACAGGCTGCCTCTGGCCTCGAACTTGAAATCCTGCCTGCACCTCCAGAGTCGCTGGGATCACAGGCCTCGCCACCGTGCCCGGCTTCTTTAGGAAGATCTTAAAAAATTATGGAATGGGTAAAAAATCCTTTGGAAAAGATTAAGACATGGTTATTTTGAGAGACGAGTGTTTAAACTACAGTAAAGGAGGGGTAAATCTAGCAAAAAAATTATTTAAATTAATTTTTATTTCATTTGATATGACAGCTCATAAACGAAGAGGCTATCTAGACTATGTATTATTAATTAGAATTACATTTATTGGAGATGTGGATTAGTATTGTATTAATCAGGAGACCTGCTTCTAGTGAGCTTGGGGGAAAGTTCCTTAAAGTGTACCTACCACAAACTCTTCCTCCTAGAGGGCTCCTTTAACTGTAAAACGGGGATAATAGCATTCATTGCATAGGGTTATTTTAAGATTAATTCAGGCAAAGTGCTTAGTACAGTGCCAAGCATATAGTAAGCATTTAATATATAGTAGCCACACTAATATTTTTACTACTAGCTCTTTTTTTTCCCCCTCTACCTTTTTTTCTACGAGTCACTACGTTTTCCGCAGGGTTGGTCATTTAGTATACTTCACACAATATTGGCTTTTAATCATACCTAGATTTCGAACTATGAAAACTGCAGAATTATTTAGGGCTGTGATAGCTATCTGTTTGGCAAGTGATAAAACGCTTCAGTAAGATTTTTAAAAGAGCCTGTGGCGAATGGTGCTTCCTCAGATTGTCTCCCCCCCACTACAGACAAACGGTAGTACATCCCACACAGCCGGGATAAAGGTAGTGCCCAAGTGGAGCGCGCTAAAGGTTTCCTCTTCTCCCGGAAGTAGTTTTTCTCCAGACCCGGAAGTAGTTGCTATTTTGAGGGAGGTGGGACTGGGCGGGTCAGGCGGCGGCTGACTGCGGGGGAGGAGCCGGGTTCACTGCCGGGTGGAGGGGTAAGGCGTGTGTCCTTATCCTAGCGACTGGGGTTGGGGCCTGTGAGCCAGTTGGAGTTGCGGCAGAGGGAACGATTGCTCCGAGCGGAGGAAGACATGTTGCTCTTTGTGGAGGTGAGTGGATTTGGTCATCTCGTTGTGCTCTGAGGAAAGGTGGAGTGTGGGGGCGCTGGCCGGTCCCACCGCCATGTGACTTTCCAGGCCGTACACGCCGCGGAACCGGCAGATAGGCTGACACAGCACCTGGGCGGTGCAGGCCTGCAGCTCTACAGTGCGCGCTTCTACCACTTTAGGAAGCTGTTGTGAGTGAGGCCTTAGTGGGGGAGAGTGGAAGGTGGAGTATCAAGCGCTTGCCTGGTGTGGCGTGAGGATCAGAGGAAGAGAAAAGTGTCCCATATGGACCTCCTAAAAGGGGCAAACGGGCGGGGGTGGAGGGGCGGAGTCTGTCGGAGAAAAGGGTAATCTGGTGGGCGCGTTCGGGGGGAGGGGGGCGCGGTGAAGCGAGGCCTCGCGGGGCCCTCTGTAGGGAGGTGAGCAACATGTGGGATCGCGGAGGGAGTAGGTGAAATGCGGCTTAAGTGGGTTTGTTGTTATTTAAACATTTTTTTTGCCTTATATATTTTGAAAGGAAAATTGGAAGTTTAAAAAAAAATTTCGTTCGGTCCCCGTCCCTACAACTCTGGAACGTTCTGTGGGTGAAAACGAGTTACTGTGAACGCAGAAGCCAGTAGGGTTTGGAAGCCTTGAAAGGCACCGCTTTGACCTTTTGTAAAAGTTACTCAGGCTGCGGCTGCGTGATGCGGGTTGATTCTGTGAACCGATTAAAAGCTCTTTACAAGGAAAATTCAAGAATGAGAGAGACTTAGTTCAGGAAAAGCTGGTGTATTTTTTTTTTTTTGTCTTATTTTAATAGAAATACTTTTTGCTCGTTTAACTGGAACGTCTGTTGTTCGCCCGTTTTAAGTTTCAAGGTGGTGATACCTGACTTACACAAGTACGAATTTTAGTTTTCTCTCATTCCTCTCCTGTTGTGTGCAGTGAGCATCAGCTGACTGCCTGGTTAATGCTTTGAGTAGATTCCAGATCATATTGTTCTTACATTGTGAAAACGTCTAACCAGCAAAGCTGCCACTTCGCAACTTGGCATTTGTTAACTATGCCCATAAAAAGAATCTTTTCAATGAGAAAAGGAATTTACAGGTTGTATAACGGACCTGGGAGCAAGGTCCAGTCTGGGATTGGGGGCTTTTTTTCGGGGCTGATGGTGAGAGAATCTTACTCTGTAATATGCCAACATAAAGTAAATAAACAAATTTTTTTGTCTTTAATCTGATAACATGTAGCTGATAAATCTGAGATCTTTAGGTTTTAAAAAGACACTGCTTCCAGCATTTATAATAAATGCCATCCAGCATTTATAATAAAGTTCACCGGAATATTCCAAGCAAATCAATACATGATTTAAAAGTACTAAACTCATTCTTTGTGTTCATCGTTTTCTAATCTACATTGTTGTTTTCCATCAACAGAATAAGAAATCAGATTTGATTTTAAGTAGGGCTAGTTTGTTTTGTTTTGTGCTGGGATTTAGCTCAGTTTGTAGAGCGCTGCACTGCAGTCTCTGAGGTCCCTAGTTCAATTCCCAGCGCTGCAAAAATGGGAGAAGGACCTGGCAATCCACTCCCAAGGCAATCTTGAAACGGTCAGCCTTTGAAAACCCCATGTGGGTCGCTATGAGTTGGATACCGACTCGACAGCACCTAACAACAACAACAACGTTTGTTTTGTGAATGTTGACTTGCAAACACTGCCGGTTTTGCGTGTGTGTGTGTGTGTGTGTGTGTGTGTGTGTGTGTTCAGGCAAAAGAAAGATTATGGAGTTCCTAAATAAACTTTTGAGTTTCAAATTGATTCCTTTGGCTTTATTAAAATGTGACCTTTTGGCTGATTATGGTGGCTCACAGGAGGTGGAGGTGGGAGTATCTCGAGTTGGAGGGCAGGGGCAGCCTGGGTAACATAGGGAGACTCCCAGTCAAAATAAAAAAATGGGCTGGGGGTGGTGCTGCCCAGTGTTAGACCTTTTGCAGGCTGTGTGCTTGAGGCCCTAGATTTAACCCCCAAGTACCAAAATAAATAAATACTTAAATAAATAAAATGTGAACTTTAGTAATAGGTACACTTATTTATTGTTTTTAAGCCAGGTCCTCTCCTGTCTCTAAAGCAACATTGCAGTGTTTTATGAATGAGGAAACAGGGTGAGAGATTAAGTAACTTTATTCAATAAAAGTAAAGCAGTGGAACTGGGATTTAGATCTGGGCCAAACTCTACCATATTGCCCACTAAACTATTATGTAAAGTTAATGTCTCCATTAGTCATTTCTGTGTGAATCAATATATCATTCTTTATTTTTCTCAAGAATTTTATTGAAAAATAACAATGTCATTAAGTATTTGGGGCTGAATATGTGGTATTAAGATCACCAACACATTGGTTCTGTGGCATTTTAACTAATTATACTATTTTTTTTCAGTGCTGGAGATAACAACCAGGATCTTACACACACTAGGCAAGCACTCTATTATTGAGCTACACCCCCAGCCTTAATATTGACGCTTGTAACTTCATGATATAGGAGTCATTCTTAATGAGGGAATGGATGTTTAGAGATTAGGTGTCTAAAGATATTCAGGTGTAAATAAGTGGGGACTAAAATCTGAAATCTGGCATCTAGAACAAGACTCTGGCTCCAAAACTTATTTTTTTCACCTCCCCCTAAGGTCAGGATGCTTTGTATAGGTTGTTGAATAGAATTGTAGAAGTACCTGAACTTGGTTGAAGGAAAACAACACTTGCCTGTTCGTTTTCCCTAGCTTCCAGCTGGAATCTAGATGGAAAATAATTGAAAATTTGTTAAATTTTAATGGAAGCAATAAGGTCTGTGACTTTGCTACCAAGAGAAATCACATTTTTTGTATCAGTTTTTCAGGTATATTGAAATATTGTTTATACTTATTACTCCTATGTTAAAACAATCTTATGAAACTTAGTGAGACTCCGTCTCAAGATAAAAGATTTTAAAAAAATGGACTGGGGGTGCAGCTCAGTGGTAGAGTACTTGCAAAGCATGCGCAAAGCCCTGGGTTCACCGCCAAGGTTCACACAAAAAAAATTAGTAAAACATATTTACTACAATAAATCTTACTAGAAATTTTAAGCAGGGAATGGTGGTGCATTCTGGTAATCCCAGCACTCTGAAGCAAAAGAAAGAATTAAGGCTGGGGATGTAGCTTAGTGGAGGAGTGCTTGCCTGTCATACACAAGGCCCTGGGTTCAGTCTCCAGCAACACACACACACACACACACACACACACACACACACACACACACGCTTTATTGGTTTACTGGGTGACAATATGTGTGCGTGTGTGTTTGTGTGTGTATAAAATATATGTATTAGTTTTTGCAGTATTGGGGGTTGAACCCAGGGCCTCGAGCATACTTTACAAGTGCTCTACCACTGAGGTGCACCTCCAACTCCCTCTTTTTTTTTGTCTTGAGACAGGGTCTTGCCAAGTTATGAAGGCTGCCTCTGGCCTGAAATTTTAATCATCCTGCCTCCTGAGTTCCTAGGATTGCAGGCATGCACCACTGTGCCTGGCTATGATCCTATGTATTTATATTTTAAAACATTCTAAGAAGAGATCCATATGTTAGATACCAACCAACAGCAACAAAAAGGGGTTGTGGCACAAAAGAGGTTAAGAACTATTAAACCAAGTTGCTAATGAGTTATTTTTGGCAGGGTTAATATGGAAACCGTGTAGTTGACTTTTACTCAAGTACATTATTCTGGAGAGACCCCAGCTTAAATGGTTTATATCTGAAATCAATGGGATAAATAATAGTAGCACTATTAATAAGTATTCGTATAATAATGAAAAACTACATGTGTATAGTGTTAAGTATGTGTCAAAGGCAAATTAGGTGTTTTTGCATGTATACATATGTGGGTATATACATCTGTTCAAGCCTTGCATTATTTCTTTGAGGTACAATTATCCCCATTTTAGAGATAGAGAAACTAAGGCATAGAGAACTTAAACTAGTCCAAGATTATGTATAGTTAATGAAATGTTGAAGCTGAAGTTGGAATTAGAACTCTTTGAGACAGGATCTTTCTGTGTAGTCCAAGCTGGCCTCTAGCTCTCCCTCCTTCCTCAGCCTCCCAAGTGCTGGTATTACAGATGTGTGCCAACAAGCCCAGCTGTAATTAGAACTCTTTAACTGCCTAGATACATTGCAGCTGATATCTTCAGGCAAAGAATCCTATTTTAAGTAGTACTTCAGTGTTGTTGTTAGGTGCCATCAAGTCAATGTCCAACTCATAGCGACCCTATGTACAATAGGCAAAACACTATTGTCAGTACTTCTCTGCTATTCATAGGGTTTTCAGCCTACAGTATCTGGTGTTCCCAGGAGGTCTCCCATCCAAATACTAACCAGGCCCTACCCTGCTTAGGTTCTGAAATCTGACAGGATCGCATGCCACAGTGCTATGGCTGCAGGCCAAACAGTACTGCTTCTCTGTTATTCATAGGGTTTTCAATGGCAGATTATTTTTTGGGAATGGATTACAGGGTCCTTCTCCCAAGCCTACAGCACCTGGTGTTCCCGGGCAGTCTCCCATCCAGGTACTAAGCAGGTCCAACCCAGGGCTAGTGCTGCAGGCTACTTCAGTGTAAAGTTTTTAAAATTTGATCTTTCATACAAAGGGCTATACTGACTTCAGTCATTTACTTTTTTTTTTTTTTTTTTTTTTTGGCACCTCTTTAGGAGAAGATAAACAGTGTTTATCTGGAAAGAGGTTAAAAGAATTGGAGTAATTCACAAAGTTGTCAAACATGACCTAATTTAAGTTATATTACAAAAAATTCTGGAAGTTTCAAACAGTATAGTATGCCCTTTATCTGAGTGCTATCAAGTTGTTTAAACTCAGGAACACAGAGGAGTCAGATTGTAATTTCATGTTATTTGTGGTGGGTTAACATTTTGTGTTTCAGATCATATTCCCTCTCTGGTATTTTCAGGTAGTTATGCTTGCTCTAGTTGTTGGAGATTTTTAATAATTAATTTAAAATTGAGTTTTTGTCTCCTTGAGTTCGTCACCTGAAAATGAATGTTGTAACCACTTACTTCAGTAGCAGTACTAGGACTTTGTACTCCCTAGGTTGCATTATTGGGGCTGGGATTTAGCTCGATTGGTAGAGCGCTGTGCTGCAGTCTCTGAGGTCCCAAGTTCAATTCCCAGCACCACAAAAATGGGAGAAGGACCTGGCAATCCACTCCCAAGGCAATCCCGAAGCACTCAGCCATTGAAAACCCTATGAGGGTTGCTATGAGTTGGATACTGACTCGACAGCACCTAACAAGAACAACAAGGTTGCATTATTAGTGCTTACATTTTTTAAAATTAATTTTGTTTGTGGCAAAATGCACACCAAATTTATCATTTTAACAATTTTTTTTTTCTTTTCAGTACTGGGGGTTGAACCCCAGGCTTTGCACAGAGAATACGACTGAGCTCCATTCCCAGCCCTTTTTAAATTTTCTTATTTTGAGACAGTCTCACTAAGTTGTGCAGGCTGCCTCTGTCCTCAAACCTGTGATTTCCTTTCTTAGCCTCTTGAGTTGCTGGGATTACAGGTGTGCACCATCGCACCTGGAAAATGCACTGTTCAGTGGTATTTTTAAGGATAGTCACATTGTTTTACAACCACCATCACTGTCTTAATCCCATAACTTTTCATTTTACACAACTGATTCTCTGTACCCATCAATCAATAACTCTTCATTTCTTTCTTTCCTGGGGTTTTACATAATTTTAAAAATAATTTTATTAACTTTCTAGCTAAAGCTTCATACTTTTTTAAGGGATAACATTTTAAATTTTAGTTTATTAACATCAGACTCTGAAATAAGATGTAGGATATTTGCCTAGGTAAATTTTATTTTATTAAATTACATTAATTACAGGTAATTAATTACATTAATTACATTAATTACCCCTTTTACCCCAAATACAGTCCTCAGTTTTTTCCATTAGCTTTATTTATAGTTATTAGATGACACTGACTGAAATTTATTTATTCATTCATTTTGGTACTAGGGATTGAACTCAGGGCCTTGTGTATGCTAGGCAAGCACTCTACCGCAGAGCTATCTTATCAGCTCTGCTCTGCTCTTCTTTTCTTTCTTTTTCTTCTCTTTCCCTTGCCCTTTCCTTGTCTTGAACTATTTCTCAAACTTGGAATCCTCCTGCCTCAGCCTCCCGAGTAGCTGAGATTACTGGTGTAGGACACCATTATGTAGGTTGAAAATTAATTTTTTAAAGAAGAATGCTTTAGAAGAAGAAAGTACATGAACAAGTTGTAAATTTATTTATGCTTTTACTTTTTTGTGGTGCTTGAAATTGAACCCATGGCCTTTAGCATTGCTAGACAAGTGCTCTACCACTGAACTACAGTCACAGCCCCTTCTTAAATTGTAAAATGTTTGCCAAGAAAAGTTACGAGTAAGTGAATAGCTGAGTGCATTTTGAGCAGTTTTATTTTGGAATATTTATTTTGGAATTATTTAAAAATCAGTAGAAATGCACCTTGGAGTTTAAAATAAGAATTTGACCCTTGTAGTCAGAAAGAGTCTGAGTCTGTATTGCAGAAGAGTACAAAGTAGAGGAAACTGAGAAACTAATTCATCAAACTATCAATGTGAAAAGGATTTCTTACGTTCTCTTTGGATATCCTTTACTCACAATGGAAAATAACACTGGCTCTGATAGTGCTTATAGTGTTTTTATTTATCCTATAATCTGTGCTTTTTGTTTTCTTTAAAGTTTAATAATTGAGGCATGTTTACTGCATTAAAAAACATCATAATATGTTTTGTTTTATGCAGTGTTACTTTCAGTAATGGTTTGGGGATCATTGGTTCAAATGTTAGCTCTTTTACCTGGGGCGGGTGACAGAACATCTGAGGCTCATGTTCTTATCTGTAATTTGTTCTTATCTATCTTCTGTGTTTGTGGTGTTTCTGTATTAAGTCTTATAATACAGACTGTGTATAGGATTAACATATACTAATATTTAATCCTCACAACTGTGATTAATTTGTAAATTGTAGATACATAAGGAACTGCCTTATGAAAACCACTGAAATTTGTTTTATGTCATATAACTATGGAAGGTTTATGAACCACATCATAGTGTTGTTGTTGTTAAGTGCCGTCGAGTCGGTATCTGACTCATAGCGACCTTCATAGGGTTTTCAATGGCTGAGTGCTTCGGGATTGCCTTGGGAGTGGATTGCCATGTCCTTCTCCCAACATCATAGTAGCACTGGTTAAACTACTCTGAGAAATGACTGATTTAAGAAATATATAATTTTTTTAGTCCTCACCCCAGCATTTTCACTAATTTGCTCTGATTTTGGGCAAATAAGTTACTCTGTTTTTTAACATTTTTAAAGTTGAGCAGTCTGCTTTTGGTTGGGCAAATAAAACTTTAATTAATTAAAATTTTTTAATTAATTAATTAATTAATTAATTTTATTTATTTTTTTTGCAGTTCTTGGGAGTTGGACCCACTGCCTTGCACATACTTTTTGCAAGTGCTCTACTGGGCTGCACTCCAGCCCATTTTTAATTTTTTTATTTTGAGTCAGGGCCTTGCTAAGTTACTGAGGCTGCCCCGGCCTCAAATTTGTGATCCTCCTGCCTCTTCCTCCTGAGTTGCTGGGATTATAGGTGTGTACCATGGCTCCTGGCTCAAATAAGCCTTAAGGCAAAATGAAGATTACAGTATTGTAAAATACACATTTATATGTGAGATTTAAAAGAACACAAATGATAAAATGCAGGTAGGTACTGTATAGTCTTTTGAAAAAATATTTTTTCTGATGTAAGTGTAAACATAAGAAAAAGAAATGTTCAGATATCACATACTCATCTTTCCTTTCCCGTCTGTTTCCTTGTCAGACCAGTTGGACCAATCTTTGGTTCATAGAATATCTTTGTATTTATAAGTGACTGGCTCTCAACCAAAACCAGAAGACTACTTTAGGTGAATATTAATAGGGGTAGAGTATGAACTGCAGGCATAAAGCCATACTTCAGGGTTGAGGAATTAAACTCTTGGATTTACATATCATTTAGGAAAAAGGATTTTCTTGTCACACAGAAAAGTCAGGAATAATACAGGGTTTGTGTAGCACATAGTTGGTTATTTCGTACTACATACTGGAAGGCAGGTACACTTATTAACTAGGACAGATATGTCACCCCTTATCATTCTCAAAAATGTCCTGATTTGTATAACAGTTTTTCAAAGGGCTCAGAGATTCACCTTGTACTTATTGGCAAGTTTTCTTTTTTTCATTCCATATCATTTAATAAAGCAACACAGCATATATTACATTGTTACTATGATATTTGTTATTGAATTGGCTATAGAAAATTAAATCTATAGGACTAAAAGTTGCAGTTGAGCAGTGAGGGAAAATAGGGTTATTTTAACCCTTTGAGTTGGAGGAAGGGGGAAAAATAGGAAGGCAGTGATTGAGTAATAATTAGACACCTTTATATACAACAGTGCATAAAAGAGTGGTTAAAAATATGGACTGTTGCTGGGTGCCTTGGTGTACACCTTGTAATCCCAGCTACTCCGGTGACTGAGGCAGAAATTCAGGCCCAACCTTGGCAATTTATACAGACTCTGTCTCAAAATAAAAAGGCTGGGAATGTAGCTCAGGGGTAGAGTGCTTGCTTAACCTGCACAAGTCATAGCTGGATTTTATGAAGCCCCTGGTAGAGATGCTGGTCAGCTGATAGTATGCCTTCAGGAATATTATTTCTGGAACTTTTTTCCAGATCTCAAAACTAGGCTTAATGTTTTTAAGCACTTATAGTAGAGCTCTGGCCTGGGCTCTTGTGGCACACACCTGTAAACCTGGCACCTCTGAAGGCTAAGGCTGATTGCAAGTTCATAGCCAAAGGCAGTCTGTAAAACTGAGATCCTGTCTTAAAAAGGGGCTAAGGAACATGCAGAGCTTGCAAGTGCGAAGCCCTGGGTTCAACTCCCAGTATGCGCTAAGGGTGCAGCTCAGTGGTACAGCTGTTGTTGTTGTTAGGTGCCATGGAGTTGGTATCCGACTCATAGCGACCCTCATAGGGTTTTCAATGGCTGACTGTTTCAGGATTGCGTTGGGAGTAGATTGCCAGGTCCTTCTTCCATTTCTGAGGTGCTGGGAATTGAACTCGGGACCTCAAAGACTGCAGCACAGTGCTCTACCAACTGAGCTAAATCCCAGCTAGAATGTGTGAGGCCCTGTGTTCAAACCCCACTCCCCAGTGCTGAAAATAAACTTTTAAAAATTAAACTAAAAATAGAGGTTAGGGATTTAGCTCAGTGGTAGAGCACTTGGCTCACAAGTGCAAAGCACTGGATTTGGTCCACAGCACCAAAAAAAAAGGTAGTAAAAATGAAAACAAAAAATGGACTCTATAGCCAGGCTAACTCCCTTCTTAGACTGGGTCATTTTTTAGTTGTGTGTCCAGGAACAAGTTAACCTCTGGTTTTCAGTTCCTTATCTGTAAATTGAGGATAATATTAATATATTAATTTTTCCCCCCAGTACTGAGGATTGAGTCCAGGGCCTTGCGTTTGCCTGCTTTGCAAGTGTTGGACCACTGAGCAGCACCCCTCAGCCCATTTCTTTTTTTTTACTTTTTTGAGACAGTCTCGCTAAATTATGCAGACTGCCTCTGATCTGGAATTTGTGATCCTCCTGCCTCTGCCTCCTGAGTTGCTGGGGTTACAGGCCTGCGCCATAGCGCCTGGCTTATTAAGATGGTATTAATATGTATCATAGAATCATTAAGGGGTTTGACAGTAAAGCTCTTAAAGTTTAAGCACTGTTATGAGCCAATGCTTTCATATATACATATGAAAGAAATTCTCCATTTTCTGAAAGTAATAGAATATTGCTGACTTAACAGTATACACAAGTAATAAAAAAACACTCTCCTGCAAAGGATTATTTTGATACTTAATAGTTATTTGAGGTTTTTCTTCATTTGTTAGTTAGCCATTGGTTTTATTGCCTAAATAATTGAAGTAGTGCTGGGTGCAGTGGCACACAACTATAATCCCAGTGGCTCGGGAGGCAGAGGTGGGAGGATCACAAGTTCGAGACCAGAGGCAGTCTACGTAATTTAGCGAGACTCTGTCTCAAAAAGTAAATAAAAAGCCGGGCGCAGTGGCGCACGCCTGTAATCCTAGCGGCTCGGGAGGCAGAGGCAGGAGAGTCGCAAGTTCGAGACCAGATGCAGTCTGCGTAATTTAGCGAGACCCTGTCTCGAAAAGTAAAAAAATGGGCTGGGGTCGCAGCTCAGTGGTCCAGCACTTGCAGAGCATGCAGGCGCGAGGCCCTGGGTTCAACCCCCAGTACTGAGAGAAAAAAAAAAAGGCTGGGGGCACAGCTCAGTGGTCCAGCACTTGCAAAGCATGCAGGCTTGAGACCCTGGGTTCAACTCCCAGTACCACAGAAAAAAAAAAAAAAAAAAAAAAAAAAAAAAAAATGAAGTAGTGCCTCAGAATTTGAGGACTATCTAAACTATTTAAATGCTAATGTTAGATGTCTATTAATAGAGTTCTTAATCTCTGATAAGAGGATTCATGAGTCTAATATAGAACTTTCTAGGGAGAAGCAGTCTATGACCCACAAAATGTTATGTCACTGATACATGGACATGTCTTTTCTTAAACAATTGACAAATGCCATCTGACTGGGGTAGAGGGAATTTGGGGATCCTTGTCTTTTCCTCTCAAGGACCAGCAGTAAAAGCTTATTGATGAATAAATTTTACCTTTTCTTCCATAGTGGATGGTGAATGAACCCTGATTCTGGGTAGAAAGACAGAAATGACATAGCTACCTTACTATTTAAAGTGTGATCTCTACACTAGCAGCAAGATTCTTTGCCCGGGGCTTTTTAGAATACAAAGGGGACCTTTGCCTGAACTACTGAATCAGAGTCTGCAATTTATCAGTATCTTTAGGTGGTTCTTATGCACAGTAAAGTTTAAGATATACTGACTAACGTATTCATTGATTCCTTCAACAAGTTTTATAATGGATCTCTTATGTTTTAGGTTTCACTCACTGTTAAAGGTGCTAGAGAGCAGTAGGCAGGGTCACTAGCATTGTGGAAGTGGCAGACAAATAATTGCAGATTAGGGTAAGTGTTTTGTGATAGAGGGCAAATTGTATTACATCAGGTACTATGAGTGTTTGGTGTTTTTTGTTTTTGTTTTTGTTTTTTTAATCAACTGAAATTTCTCTGTACCTTTGCCCTAGGATAGAAATCATTGTTGATATGGATTGACTTCTCCCTAGGGATCCTAGTTCTTATCTGATGACTCTTTTCTATATTGTTTTTTCTGGATCTTTAGTCACTCTAGGCAAAATTGGGGCCAGAGACCATTTGGCTTGAAGAGGAGATTTATAATTCTTATATAATCTACCTGGCTGTGCAGGCAACTGTATTATAATGGCTAAGACAATGGACTCTCCAGACTAACTACCAGGGTCCAAATCCTGGCTCTGCCTTAATTTAACTGTGTAACTTTGGACATTGCAAAGGTTACTTTACCTTAACTTAGGGTAATTTTTTCATTATCTGTAAAATGTGGATGATAATGGTATTTACCTGAGGTTACCATAAAAATGAATAAGTATACTGTAAATGTTAGTGACTATTCTTGGAATGAGTGAAGAACTCCCACTTGAGTTTTCATTTTGATATTTCCATAAAATAGTCCTAATTGTCTTCTGGTGGGACTCTTAAATTCTACTGGATGAAATGACAGATGTTAGTTGTTTTCTTTTTCTAAAATGTACTTGTAATTTAGTGGTCCTGTCAATCTTAGAGATGTAAAAGCTGGACCTGGATGACCAATCTGCCATTGGATAAATAAATTTAACCAGTTTATACATTTTATTTCTCTTTTACCGCATTTATGGGGTTAAGTGGCTTGGGATTTCTAGTAGTAAATAGGTAGGTAAAACGAAAGGTTGTGTATGTCCAAAGATATGATTTTACCATATTTATGGTGACTTTTCTCCAGTTCTTAGTTCTGTTACCTTAAAACTACTGTCTCTAAGCATAGTAGGGTACCATTTTGGTAAGAATTTTGTGTCTATCCTTTCTCTTTTCCTCTCCATATAGGAGTTTGCATAAAATAGGCCAATGATCAGAACTGTTCTTGGCTTATCTAGGGATGACATACATTGCTCAGAAACAGAGATGGTGTATAAAAGTAGGAATGCTAGTTTATCTGTCAATTTTAGGGATAGCTTGGATGTTTTTGTTGATTGTCCATGCTTGCATACCATGTGTATATTGGCAGATAGTTTCAGTGTATATTGGACAATTTACTTTCTTTGATTGATATGAATTTTATTCAACTATGGAGCTTCAAAGGCTTACTTCTGTGTTTTTTGTTGTTTATGACAGGCTCTCTAAGGCCAGATTGGCCTTGAACTCCTCATCCTCCTATTTCCTCCCCCTGAGTGCTGGGATGATAGGTGTGCACCACCACTCCTGGCTCTAAGCTACATGGGATTTTGATGGAAGTCTTCATTAAACCTTAGTCAAAGTTAATCAAACTTGGTTATCTAGAATTTAAATTACAAATTATGATTTTGTTCTAAACTGACTTGCTAAATTCATTATTATGTCATTTTAAAGACTATAATAGAAAACCTTTTTTTTTTTTTTTTTTTGCTGTGAATTTTGTTTCCAGTTTTTCTTTTTTTCCTTTTCCCCACTTGTGGTGCTGGGGATCAAACTCAGGGCCTTGTACATGCTAGGCAAGTGTTCTGCCACTGAGCTATATCCCCAGCCCTTTCCAAAAGTTTTCCCTTTCTTTTTCTTTTCTTTTCCCTCCCTCCTTCCCTTCCCTTCCTTCCCCTCCCTCCCTTCCCTTCCTCTTCCTCCTTCCCTTCCTCCCTTCCTCCCTTCCTCCCTCTCTCCCTCCCTCCCTCCCTCTTACCCAGGCTGTCCTTGGACTTGCATAAATCCTCCTGCCTCAGCCTCTTGAGTGCTGAGATTATAGGTGTGCACCACCATACCTAGTTCAAAAGTTTTTCTTGATCTCCAGTAATTTTACAGAGAACACAAAACCATTGTGTATAAAGCTCTTAGGCTAAAATTCACATAGTTGGTCAGAGTATGAACATTTAGTAAGTCAGAGTTAGGAACATTTTAAAGTTTTTTGTCTTTTTCTTTTGTGGTACTTGGGAGTTGAACCCAGGGCCTCGCACATACTTTGCATGCACCCGCAGCCCACTTTTTAATTTTTTTATCTTGAGAAAGAGTCTCACTAAGTTAACACAAGCTGTCTCTGGCCTCGAACCTGTGATCCTCCTGCCTCCACCTCCCGCGTCTCTGGGATTATAGGCATGAGTCACCATGCCTGGCTTTTAAAGTTGTTAATATTATTATTGATAAATTGCTTTCCAAAATGTTAAGCCATTATTTACTAATGCCCGGTTTACTGCATCTTTGTCACCATTAAGCATTCTAATTTGTTAAATTCATTATGAGTTGGAACAAAATAATTGATTTGCTTTACATTTCCTCAGTAGTGAGATTGAACATTGTTTCATGTTTATTAGCTTTTTGTTACTTCTTTCTGCAGTATTTTTAGTTTGTGCTTTTCTTATCAACTGGTAGATTCTTTATAAGCTTTCTTCTTTAAAGTAATAGTTCTTTATGTCACTTACCAAGAATGGTTTTCCCAAGTAGGTGTCTTTTAATTTGGATCTTATGTATGTCATTATACATTTTCTTCTCTTTCTCTCTTTCTCTCTTTCCTTTTTTTTTTTTTTTTTTTTGGTGGTACTGGGGGTTGAACCCAGGACCTCACGCTTGCATGCTTTCCAAGTGCTGTACCACTGAGCTACACCCCTCACCCATTTTTTTTACTTATTTTTTGAGACAGGATCTCACTAAATTACGCAGAGTGCCTTTGGTCTTCAACCTGTGATCCTCCTGCCTCTGCCTCCTGAGTTGCTGGGATTACAGGCGTGCGCCACCACACTTCATTATACATTTTCTGATTGTAAAAGAAATTTTGCTACAAAAAGTTTTAAGTTTGACTTAGCTATACCATAAATATAGAAGGTTTCCAAAATGTATACACATTTTAAGGAAAAAAAACTATATTAAAGTTGTAATACCCATATATACAAATAACAAAAGATGAATGCAAGTCACATTTGATGTCTGCAGTTACAGTAGGTGCTCAGTGGTTAATGTATCAGAAGAAGTAGGGCTTGCTGCTCTGGAAGGCTTCATGGATTGTCCCTGATGCTCATCATATATAGTGCCATGCATCTCAAACTTATCACCAATGTATGCAGTTGTTAGGTTTGTTGGAGGTTCTGTTGTCACACCTCCACTTTTCTACTTTTAAAACATTCTGAAATTTCAAGTATTACTTCAAAATGGTGTTACTCCTCTCGAATAGCAACTATACTTCTGCCGTTTTCTCTGACCATACTGCCTGTTGCATAGTGGCACTAGTATTTATTTGATTCTTGCATCTTTTGAGTGAACAGTGTACTAAGCATTTGTACTGTGATTAAACTCAACCTGGAAAAGTAATACGTAGATAACATCTCTTAAAGTGTGTATGCTTTAACCTGGCATGGTCAAGTACACTTGTGATCTCAGCACTTGGGAGGCTGAGGCAGCAGGATCTATGTGAGTTCAAGGGCAACGTGGGCTAAACATTGAGTTCCAGGCCAGTTTCAGCTGTACAGCCAGACCCTGTCTTAAAGCAAACAGGGCTGAGGGTGCAGCCCAGTGGTAGAGCACTTAAAAGTATGTGCAAAGCCCTGGGTTCAATTCCCAAGCATCACCATAAATAAATAAATACGTTTTATACAAACAAACAAAAATATATATACTTTTTTGGAGCCCCCATATATAATTTAAAATATTTATACAATTTTTGTCAACTTTTTAAAAAAAATATTTCCATTCTTTCCTATGGTTATACATTATTTTGCATAGTTGAATCACTTCTGTAATAAGATAGTAACTGGGTTTATTTTTTCTAAGTTTTGTTGACATTTTTCTTGTCTGTTACAATATGTGCTTCCACCTTACAGATTCACAAGAAGTTGCAGAACTGTGCAGGATGGTCCTATGTACTCTTTGCAGTTTCCTCTGGTACTGGCAACTTGCATAACCTTACATTATGGTGTAAAACCCAGCAAATTGGCACATAGAGCTTATTCAAATTTTACTAGTTTTTCATACAGTTTAGTTTTAAGGCTCTAGGGTTTTTTGTTTTGTTTTTGTTTTTGCTTTGGTTTTCTTCCTTCTGCTGAGGAGCAAACCCAGAGTCTTGCACATGATGGGCAAGTGCTCTCTCACTGAGCTATATCCCCAGCCCCTGGGGAATTCTTTTATATAGGTGAACTACAGTTAATGAACACGTGAATCTACAGCTGGATGTTTTTAATTTTTCACTATTATTAAATTCAGTTGGTAGAGTGCTGCGCTGCAGTCTCTGAGGTCCCAAGTTCAATTCCCAGCACCGAAAAAATGGGAGAAGGACCTGGCAATCCACTCCCAAGGCAATCCCAAAACAGTCAGCCATTGAAAACCCTGTGAGGGTCACTATGAGTCGGATACCGACTCTACAGTACCTAACAACAACAACAACAACAACAACAACAACAACAACAACAACAACAATTATTAAACTAGTGTTGTAGCCAGGCACGATAGTGCATGCCTGTAATCCCAGCACTTGGGAGGCTAAGGTAGGGGGATCACTTCATGTTTGAGGCCAGCTTGCGCTGGCCTATCTAAAAACAAAACAAAACAAAACAATACCAAAAAATAATAATAAAAAAATTAAACTAAGGGGCCGGGCATGGTGGCGCACGCGTGTAATCCCAGCGCCTCGGGAGGCGGAAGCGGGAGGATCGCAAGTTCAAGACCAGAGGCAGTCTGTGTAATTTAGCGAGACCCTGTCTCAAAAAAAATAAAAAAAAAATGGGCTGAGGGTGTAGCTCAATGGTCCAGCACTTGCACAGCAGCAAGCACAAGGCCCTGGGTTCAACCCCTAGTACTACAAAAAAAAAAAAAAAAATTCAACTAGTATAGCCAGGTGTCATGGCGCATACCTGTACTACCAGACTTGGGAGGCTGAAGCAGGAGGATTGCAAGTTTGAAGCCAGAGGCAGCCTGCACATCTTAGTGAGACCTTGTCTCAAAATAAAAAACTAGTGTAGGTAAACATCCTGTGTGTTATAATTTGAATATAAATTGTTCACCAAAGATTGTATATTTAAATATTTGGTCTCTAGCTGGTGTCTGTTTGTAGTGGCTTTAGAACTTTGGGAGGTGGGATCCTAGTTTTGAAGAGTGAGTCACCAAAGGCAGACCTTTGGAGTTTACCCAGGACTGCTTTTCTTTTCTTTTCTTTTCCTTTTTTTTTTTTTTTTTTTTTTTTTTTTTTTTTTTTTTTTTTTTTTTTTTTTTTTGTGGTACTGGGCCTTTAACCCAGGGCTTCGCACCTGCATGTCCTGCAAGTGCTGGACCACTGAGCTGCACCCTCAGCCCATTTTTTACTTTTTGAGACAGGGTCTCACTAAGTTACGCAGACTGCCTCTGGTCTCGAACTTGCGATCCTCCTGCCTCCGCCTCTCAAGCTGCTGGGATTACAGGCGTGGGCCACCGTGCCTGGCTAGGACTGCATTTCTCATAGCACTCTGCTCCAACACAGGCCTTGCCATGCCTGCCTTGCCCTTAAGCCTCCCGCTTCTATGGACTAAGAGCCTCTAAATGTGAGCCGAGACTATTTTCCTCCTACATACTTGTTTCAGTCGGTTTCTCTGCCACGGGCACATGAGCTGACTATACTTACATGTTTTTTGTTTTTATTTTTTTGTTTTTGTGTATATATATTTTTTGTATATCTGACTATACTTACATGTTTTTTGTTTTTGTTTTTTTGTTTTTGTGTATATATATTTTTTGTAAATCTGAGAAGTAGAATTTCTAGACCAAAGAATGTATATGTGTAAGGCTCTTGATAAACTTCCCCAATGCTTCGGAAGTTACCTGAATTATAGCAATGAGCTGGATTTGTTTCTTTCAACACTTGTGAAAATTGTATTAAGTATAGTTAGAAGGCTGAGGGTTGAGGATGGCATGTTCTAGGCCAGTCTGGGCTAATAGCAAGACACTGTGTTTAAAAAAAAAAAGTATTAAGTCTGAGCAGTTTAGTAGGTTAAAAAATGATATTGAATAATGAACTGTTCTCCTTTACCTGTCCTTATTGGGTAAATATGTTAGTCATTTGTTTTTCTATTATTAATAGGTTGGCTTTGTAACCTTTTAGGCCTTTTCTGTTTTTATATGCCTGTATATTTATCTGTGCAATGATTTTATGTGTATGGAAACAAATGATAAAGAACTTTTTTTTTTCTTTCAGTAATGGGGGACCTGGGGGAATTCAGTAATGAATTCAGGACCTCATGCGTGCTAGGCAAGTGCTCTACCACTGAGCTGTACCCCTCGCCCTCCCCACTTTTTTTTTGAGGCTGAGACTCACTAAGTTTTACACACTACCTCTGGCCTTGAGCCTGTGACCCTCTTACCTCACTCAGCCTTCTGAGTCACTGGGATAACAGGTGTGCACCATGGGACCTGGCTAAGTGCTTATTGTTTTAAGACTTGATTTTTTTTCAATGAACGATATGCTTCAAGGTGCTTGCCATATTACAGTAGTACCCTTTTTATCCACAAAGGGTCCATTTCCAAATCCTTGGTGAATGCCTGAAACTGCAGATAGTACAAACCCTATTTTTAAACTTTTTCTTATGAAAACATAATTATGATAAAATTTAATTTATAAATGAAGCATAGTAAGATATTAATAATAAAATAGAATGATTATAACAGTATACTCTAATAAAAGTTATGTGAATATGATCTCAAAATACCTTGTACTGTAGCAACTTCAGCACGTGATATTTTTTTCCTTAAAGAGGGCTTTCATCTCCTCACTAAAAGAAGCACTTTACAAAGCCAGACACCATGGCACATGCGTGTAATCCCAACTACTTGGGGGGCTGAGGCAGAAAGATAATGAGTTTGAGACCAGAAGCAGCATGCACAACTTAAGTGAGACCCTGTCTCAAAGTAAAAAAAGGAAATTAAGTGTGATGGTGCATGCTTTTAATCTCACCACTCTGAAGGCCGAGGCAGGAGGCTATACTTGAGTTCCAGGATAGCCTAGGCTACATAGTGATACTCTCTCTGAAGAAAAAAAAAAAAAAACAAAGTAAGGGTGCACAGAGTACACTTGTTCAGTGTGTGCAAGGGCCTGGGTTTAGCCCCCAAGTACAGGAAAAAAAAAAAAAAAACCACACTTAACAGCCATGTGTGGTGGTGCCCACCTGTAATCCCAGCACTTGGGAGTATGAGGCAAGAGAATAGTGAGTTCGAGGCAAGTCTGCATAGCAGGAACCTGTCTCAAAAGACCAAAAAGAGTACTTTACAGCTTCTCTTCGGCATGTCTGAATTGCTGGCATTACCACTCCTGCACTTTGGAGCCATTATTAATAATAAAATAAGAGTTATTTGAACTCAGGCAGTGTGATACTGCTACAGTTGATCTGGTGACAGTTAACCTATAACTGAGCCAACTGTTAAACGACTAATGGATTGCATATATGGTGTGGATATACTGGACAAAAGCATGATTCACATACTGTGTAGGTGGCATAGTATTTATCACAATACTTAGACCTGCACAATTAAAATTTGTAAACTGTCCAGATGTTTTGGTACACATATATAATCCCAGCTACTTGAGAGGCTGAGGCAAGAGCATTGTGAATTTGAGGTCAGGCTGGGCAACATGGTGAAACTCTATCTAAAAATAAAAATAAAAAAGACTGGGATGAAACCAGGTGCTGTGGTGCATGTCTGTAATTCCTGTGACTGGTGATGTGGAGGCTAGAGAATCGCCAAGTTTGAGGCAGAAGCAGCTTGTATAACTTAAGAAACCTTGTCTAAAAACAAAAAGTAAAAAGTGGGCTGTGGGTTGTGCTTGCAAAGCATGTGTGAAGCATTGGATTCAAGCCCCCAGTAACACAAAAGAAGAGGAGGTGGTGCCTGGGGTGTACTCAGTCGTAGAGTGCTTGTCTAGCATAAGGTCCTGGGTTCAACTCCCAGTTACTGAAAAGATCCAACAATTTATGACTTCTTTATTTTAGAAATCTTCCATTCTACATTTTCAGAATGCTGCAACCCCGAAACAATCAGCTATTGAAAACCCTGTGAGAGTTGCTGAGTGGGACCCAACTGTATGGCACCTAACAACAACATTGACCATTGTTGTTGTTAGGTGCCATCGAGTCATGTCTGACTTACAGCAACTCTGTGTACAACAGAACAAAGCACTCCTTGACACTGTTCCATTGCACACAGTCTTTTTTTATGTTTAAGCCTATTATTGCAGTCAGTCCATCTAGTTGAGGTTCTTCCTTTTTTTCGGTGACCCACCACTCTCCCAAATATGTCCTTCTCCAGGGATCGGTCCATCCTGACAACACATCCAAAATACATAAGACACAGTCTAGCCATCCTTGCTTTCAAGGACCACTCTGGTTGTACTTATTTTAGGACAGATCTGTTGGTTCTTTTGGCAGTCCATGGTATATTCAGTATTCATCTCCAGCACCGAAATTCAAAAGCATCAATTCTTCTCCTGTCTCCTTTGTTCAGTGTACACCTTTCACAAGTATATGATACAACTGAAAATACTATGGCATGAGTCAGGTCCCCCTTCATCTTCAATGGGACAGCTTTTCAACACTTTAAAGAGGTGTTTTGCAATAGCTTTTTCCAATGCAGTGCATCTTCTGATTTGACTGTTGGTTCCGTGGGTGTTGATTGTAGAACAAAGTAAAACAACATCTTGGACAACCTCAGTCTTTTCTCCATTTATCATGAAATTCCTTACTGAGCTAGTTGTGAGGATTTTTGTTTTCTTGATGTTGAGATGAAAACTCTGAATAGTAGAGAAACACTGTCAGATATGTTGTTGGTGGTGGTGCTGGGTGCCATTGAGTTGGGTCCGACTCATGGTGACCCCCATAAAGTTGTCAGTGGCTGATTGTTTTGGGATTGCTTTGGGAGTGGATTGCCATGTCCTTCTCCCATTGTTGCGGAGCTGGGGATCAAACCTGGGTCCTCAGAGAATGTAGCATGGCACTCTACCAACTGAACTAAACATCTATGTTTAGCACTGTCAGAAACTGGTGGAAAATGAGCTGCCCAAGTTGGAAGGCACTCAAAAGATGACTGGGGAAGAGTTGCCTTCTTAAAGTAGAGTTGACCTTAATGATAGGAATGGAGTAAAGTCCCCAGGACATCCATTTGCTGATGTGGCATAACTCAAAATGAGAAGAAACACCTGTAAACATCCATTAATATTTGGCCTGTGGAATGTATGTAGTTTGAACCTAGGAAAATTAGAAATTGTCAGAAGTGAAATGAAGTGCATAAACGTCAATATTCTAGCCATCAGTGAGTTAAAATGGACTCATATTGGCCATTTTTAATCAGATAACCATATGGTCTACTCTGCTCGGAATGACAAAGAGAAATGGGGTTGCATTTATCATCAGAACAGATACCTCAAGATCTGTCCTTAAGTACCGTGTTGTCAGTGATAGAAGAATATCCATACACCTACAAGGAAGGTCAGTTAATATGACTGTTATTCAAATTTACACACCTACAATGAAGGCCAGAAATGAGGAAAGGTAAGATTTTTACCAGCTTCTGCAGTCTGAAAATGATCTAACGTACAATCAAGGTGTACTGATAATTATTGGTGATTGGAATGCAAAAGTTGGAAATAAGTCTCAGTAGTTGGAAAATCGGTCTTTGGTGACAGAAATGATGCTGGAGATTGCATGATAGAATTTTATCAAACTTAAAAGTTTTTCATTGGAAATACATTTTTCACCAACATAAATGGTGACTATACACATGGAATTCACCAGGTGGAACATACAGGAACCAAGTTGATTATATTTTGTGGAAAGAGATGATAGAAAAGCTCAATATCAAAAATCAGAACAAGACCAGGTGCTGATTGTGGATCAGACCATCACCTGCTCATATGTAAGTTCAAACTGAAACTGAAGAAAATTAGAACAAATGTATAAGAGCCAAGGTATTACCTTGAGTGTATCCCACTTGAATTCAGAGACCACCTCAAGAACAGGTTTGATGCGTTAGTCACTAATGATTGAAGACCAGACGAGTTGTTGTATGTCATCAAAGATATCATTTACAAGGAAAGCAAAGTTTTGGGGGGGTTTTTTTGTTTGTTTTTGTGCTACTGGGTGTTGAACCCTGGGCCTTGCACATGCATGCTTTGCAAGTACTGGACCACTAAGCTGCAACCCCAGCCCATATTTTTACTTTTTGAGACAGAATCTCACTAAATTACACAGACTGCCTCTGGTCTTGAACTTGTGATCTTCCTGCCTCTGCCTCCCAAGCCGCTGGGATTACAGGTGTGTGCCATCGCCCCTGTCCACAAAAGGTTATTAAAAAGACAGGAAGAAAAGACCAATTACATGTCAAAAGAGACTGAAATTTGCCCTTGAACCATGAGTAGCTAAAGTAGAAGGAAGACATGATGAAGTTAAAGAATGAAACAGAAGATTTCAAAGGACAGTTCAAGAAGACAAAATTAAATATAATGATGTGCAAAGAGCTGGAGATAGAAATCCAAAAGAAAAGAACACACCGTTTTTCTCAAGCTGTTGACTATGGGTAATTGAAATTGTGTAAAGTTAAACCCTGAATAACAGAGGGTTGCTGTAGTATATATGTTGCTGTTGTTAGGTGCCATTAAGTTGGTGTCCCGACTCACAGTGACCCTACGTACAAAAGGCGAAAAAGTATTGTCAGCGCTTCTTTGCTATTCACGGGGTTTTCAATGGCGGGCTGATTTTTGGGAGTGGGTTGCCGTCCTTCTCCCAAGCCTACAGTACCTGGTGTTCCCGGGCAGCCAGTCAGTCTCCCATCCAAGTACTAACTGGTCCCAACCCTTCTTAGCTTCCGAGATCTGACGCCACAGTGCTACAGCTGCAGCCGTAGTATATGTGTTGTTGTTGTCAGGTGCCCTTGAGTTGGTATCCGACTCATAGTGATCCTACTTACAACAGGTAAAACACTATTGCTTCTCTGCTGTTTATAGGATTTTCAATGGCAGATTGGTTTTGGGGAGTGGGTTGCCAGGTCTATCTCCCAAGCCTCCAGCACCAGGTGTTCCCAGGTGGTCTCCCATTCAAGTACTAACCAGGCCCAACCCTGCTTCATTTCCGAGATCTGACAGGATCAAATTCCACAGAGCTACAGCTGCAGGCGTAGTATATGTATACCTTAAAAAAAAAAAAAAAAACCTATTTTATAGCATTCCATGTTAAGAGATACACTGCTTTATTGTTTAGCCATTCACTCTTAGATGGGCCTTTAGCTTGATTTCAGTTTTACACTAATGGGATACAGTGCTGAAATATACAACCTTGACTGTGTAAATTAGTGACTTTTAGAGTATATCTTAACCAGGCTGGTGAAAATATGCTCAGGAGTACTTCTTGCCTATATGCCATAGACCTTGCACTTTGATTGCCCTTAGCACCACTAGCAAGGGACACATCAGATTTATGGGTAGTGTGCTGTGCTTGAGGGCCTGTTTTCATTATTATTATTGTTTGTTTTTATTTATTTTGTGGTACTAGGGCGTTGAACCAAGGGCCTCCTACATACTTTACAGGTGCTCTGCCATTGTACTGCATCCTCACCCCTTTTTTTTATCTTAAGACAGAGTGTTGCTAAGTTATGTAGGCTGCCTCTGGCCTTGAACTTGAGATTCTTCTCCCTCTCTGACTCACTGGGACTGCAGGCAATTTGCTGCTGTGCCTGGCTTATTAATTATTTTGATCATTAGGTATTTAATGAAATAGTATGTTCTATCAGCTAAAGGTAAGTTTTCAGCATTCTTATTTATAAATTAATTATATTTGACAATACATTTTGTATATTAAATATTAGTCTTAATTCCTTATAGTATTTGTCATATTTGAGGGCCTCCAGATGTTTGATTAGCTCTGTACATTTGCAGAAATGCCCAAATTATAAGTCAGTCTCTTCATTGCATAACTACTCAAAACTCAAATTCCAAGATTCTTTTATATCAAGGTGGATGGAGGCATATTACTAATCACTCACACCTACAGGTGACTTGTCTTTAAAAGTGCACAGGTTACGAGGTGAGGGGTCTGTTTGTAACTTCATTTGCAGTTAGGAGTGCAGTTAAAAAAGGTCAGTTTTATTTATTTATTATCTTACCTTATTTTATTTTTGGGGGGTACTAGGGACTTTAACTCAGGATCTCATGCATGCTTTACAAGCTCACTACCACTGAGTTGTAACCCCCTGCCCATTTTTTACATTTTTTTTCCCTTCAGTGCTGGGGAATTGAATCTGGGCCCTCACGTATGCTTTTTCACAAGGGGTTAACCACTGAGCCATTCCCCCAACCTATTTTTTACTTTGTATTTTGAGACAGGGTCTTGCTAAGTTACCCAGGCTGCCTCTGGCTTCAAACCTGCAATTCTCTTATCTCTGCTTCCTGAATGGCTGGGATTACAGATGTGTGGCACTGAGCCTGGCCAATTTTTACTTTTTTATTTTGAGACAGGGTCTCAATTATGTAGGCTGCCTCTGGCCTTGAACTTGCCATCCTACTGCCCCAGCCTCCCCAGTCACTGAGATTACAGGTGTGTGCCACTGTGCCCAACTAGAATGGTCAGTTTTAAATGGAGGTGATGGTTGCCAGATTAAATTCCTGGTGGTTTTGGTGCTGCCAACAATAAAGGTTATATTGGATTTGAATCTTGGCATGTAGTGTTTAGTGATGGCAAAGAGTGGTTTCTTCATCAGACCACTTCTGCAACATGATTTTGAGAGTTGTAATCTTTGCTCCTTCAGCCTTCCCAATGGCATAGTGGCAATGATGCTATCCTTTAATAAATTACCATTCTGCTTAATTTAGCCAGAGTGGATTCTGAGTATTGACTGATAAAAGTCTTTGACGTGGTTCTTTTGGAACAGCAAGCAGTGTTTGTGTGTCCCCTTATAATGACACATGTAACAAAGTCTTGCTTTCTAGAATTGCAAATTAGAATTATAATAATACCTTGGTACTCATCCTGGTGCCTGCAGCCATAGCCCTGTGGCATCCGAGTCCGTCAGATCTCAGAAGCTAAGCAGGGTTCAGCCTGGTTAGTACTTGGATGGGAGACCGCCTGGGAACACCAGGTGCTGTAGGCTTGGGAGAAGGACCCGGCAACCCACTCCTGATAATCAATCTGCCATTGAAAACCCTATGAACAGCAGAGAAGCACTGACAATAGTGTTTCACCTGTTGTATACAGGGTCGCTATAAGTCGGATACTGACTCGACGGCCCCTGACAACAACAACAACAACTCATCCTGGTGGGGCTGTACAAAAACTAGTTGGTTTCCTCTCTGAGCTAATTTTGATATGAGGGAGTTGTGAATTAATATCCCTTAAGTCAAGATGTTGGTACAGCAAGGAGTGGTAATGTACACCTGAAAGACCATCACTTGGGAGGCTGAAGCAGGAGGACCATGAGTTGAGATCAGCCTGGGCTACATAGTGAGTTCCAGGCTAGCCTCAGCTACATAGCAAGACCCTGTATACAAAAAAAGAAAAATAAAAAAGATGCTGTAGTTATTCATGATACTACTTGAGAGATGCTTTTGCTCCCTTGCAAAGTTTGTCATTCTGTTAATGGTTTTAATGTCATTGTAAAGGCTTCTAGCAGCCCTGAAACTAAAAGCTAAGAAATAAGAAACAATAGTAAAAACCTCAGGGTCCTTGAAAAAAGGGGGGATTGTGGGGAGCACTTAATGAACTCTATTTGATTTTCTAGTCCATCAGAATGGTAAATAAAATTGCCATCCATTAATTCCCCTTTTGTACATACGCCTCTACTATTTCATTCAGAGAGTTAAAGGTCTTCTTTGTCTGTTTATGTTAATAGCTGAAGAACAAAGAAGACCTAGTTTCTTTTGCTTTTCTTGAGACCATTGCCTAGATAAAAAGAACACCTACTTAAATTAACTATTGTAATAGTGCTAACAAAGGAGAGTACAAATAACAAGAGGAAGAAGGAAGCAGTGACCAAATCAAATAAAATTTGGTGTCTAGAAACTATAAGGAGTTTTGGTAAAGTGGGTATTCTGTTTTTAAAGATGAAGAAGCTGTAGATAATTACATAACTATTGAGTAATAGAATAAAGTTAATTTTATGTTATACCATAGTTGCCTCTCATTTGTGGGAATTACTTAGAGTTGAGCATTAAGACAAATATTGGTGGTACTTCTTTTTCTTTTTCTTTTTTTATGTGTGTCAGTGCTGGTGATTGAACCCAGGGTCCTGTGCATGCTAGGCAAGCCCTCTACCACTGAGCTACATCCCCAGCACATATTGGTACTTTTTTATAAGCATTATGAATTGGAGTATTTTAGTACTATTGGATTGGTTTGTCCCCAAAAGTTTATTTTCTGGAAGTGTTGTGTCCCCAGTATGGCAGTGTTAAGGTGGTGAAACATTTAAGAGATGAATCCTGATACAAGGTAATTAATTAGGTCTTGGGGTCTCTATCCTCTTGAATGAATAAATGCTGTCTTGAAGGAGTGGGTAGGTCTCTGGTATCCGGATTAGTTCTCTCTAGAGTAGGTTATAAAGCAAGGCTACAACATGTGCTTGGTGTCTTATGTAGGACAGTTTCCCTTCTCTGCTATGTTGTAACAGTCCAGAAGGTCCCTTTGCTAGATACTGTCACATACTGCTTGGACCCTCTGTCACCAAAATCCTAAGCCAAATAAATCTTTTTACTTTGTAAAGTACCCAGCTTCCGATGTTTTGTTATAGCAACACAAAGTGGGCTAAGATGTATGGAAAACACCTAAAATTGTTGGTTTAAATATATTTTTAAAAATATGTTTAAAATGGAGCTTTAGATAGAAAGCAACTGAAATCTTCAGTTAAAAAATAATCAGAAAGTACTTATTCAGAGATAGTAAGTGATGAAGCTGGAACTACACTTAGCATCTGTTGATCCTCAGTGGCCCACAAGCTTTCCCAGAGAAAAGGAAACTTTTAGCCTTGGCTGTGCTTTGCTATGGGAGAGCAAGCGCTTCTCTGTTAATATTAATCACAGATCCTCTTTGATGACAGAGTAGGGCTAAAATTTACACAACCTATTTTTTTCAGAAAATCTCAAGTTGAAAATTTAAAGTGATTCCAGATTGATAGTCTTCCTAGGTAGACATCTAGCAGAAGGAAAACAATTTTTCTCCTTAGGAGCCCATTTAAACAGTTCCCCAAATTCTGACAAAGTCATAAAATAAGTTTCCTTAGAACTTTTTTGGACATAATGGACAGCATCTTAGAAAAAGCTTGAGAGCCACCAGGTGCTGTGTTTCAGGCCCAAAATCCCAGCTACTTGGGAGGTTAAGGCAGGAGGATCACAGGTTCTAGGCCAGAGGCAGCCTGTGTAATTTAGCAACACCCTGACCCCCTGTCCCCCAAAATGAGAGAATTGATGAACTGGAAGGAAGGTTACAAAATTGCTCACAATGCAGCTAGAGAGACAAGGAAATGGAAAAGGAGAAAGAAATCCATACATGGAACTGAGGATAGGAAGTTATGATATATTTTCTTGGAATCCAGACGGAAATAATAGAACAGTTGGTGGTGGAGAGTTAATAGTTGAAGAAATAATAACTGAGTACTTTAGAGAATCATTGAAAGACTTCCCAAATTTCAGGGGCTCCATGAGTCCCAAATAGAATAACTAAAGTCCAGAGATGTTGGTTTATGCCTGTAATCCCAGCAACTCGAGAAGCTAATACAGGAGGATTAAGAATTCTAGGCCAGAGTCAGCCTGTGCAATTTAGCAAGACCCTGTGTCAAAATAAAAAATTGAGGTGCCCAGGGGTACAGCTCAGTGGTGGAATGTTTTCTCAGCATGTACAAGGCTCTGGGTTGAACCACCCCCCCACCCCCATTACTGTGGAAGAGAGAAAGGGGACAGGGAGGGAAAAAGAGAGCGAGAGAGAGGGACAGAGACAGACAGACAGACAGACAGACAGACAGAAAGTTCCAATAGATATGATGGATTTTTTTTTTTAAGGATCCCCACCCTGTGCTGGGAGTTGAACTCAGCGCCTCTTGCATGCAAGTCAAGCAGTCAGTCTACCGTTGAGCTATACCCCTAGCTCCAGGATTCTTTTTTTTTTTTTTTTTTTTTTTTTTTGACTCATACGTCAAGGAATATTTTCAAGAAATGCTTTGTAAATGGGAAAACCAATCTCTGGTTTGGTTATTTTAGAAGATCATGTTCCTTTCCAGCCTAAATCTATATCTTAGGTGCTTTTACAATTGTAATAATCTGTGAGTTATAATAATTGTGTGTTTACTACTGCCTGGGTTTGAATCCTGTCTTCATACTGAACATATCTATCTACTTTCCCCGTTCCTTTTTTTCTTTCTTTTCTTTTTCTTTTTCTCTTTTGAAAGGGGGTCTCTCTAAGCCCAGGTTACCTCTGGCCTCAAACTTGTGATTCTCCTGCCTCTGCCCCCCAAGTCACTGGGATTATAGGTATGCACCACTGCAACCAGCATATTTTTTTTCTTCCAGTGTTGCTGGGGATTGAACCCAGGGTCTCATGTAAGCACATTGTCTACAAAGGAGCCATAGCTCTAGCCCTTTCTTTGTGTCTTTGAGTGTATGATTTTTGCCTATCAAAATGAGGTAATCAGTAGAGATACTAGTATTTACACATATTGTTTTAAGAAGTAGGTGAGATCTCTGTGCGAGTGGCTCATGCCTGTAATTCTAGCAACTTGAGAGGCAGAGGCAGGAGGATTACAGGTTTGAGACCAGAGGCAGCCTGCATAACTTAGACCCTGTCTCAAGATAAAAAAATTTTTTTAAAATGGGCTAGGGGTGCAGCCTCATGTGTGAGGTGCTGGCTTAAACCCCCAAGTGCCATACATACAAAAGAAAAGGTAGATGAGATGATACGTATAAAGCAGTTAGTACAGTGCCTACACTACAGAATTGCTCAATGTATTTGTTTTGTTGTTTTCACTCCATTATGTAAAAGTATTTTTCAAATTTGAAACTTTGATCCTAAAACATACATTTTTGTGCATTTTAACTTCTCTGAAAATTGGGATACATTTTAGGATATTTGATGTGTCATAATTTAGTAAATAACTTTTTTCTTGGTAATATATCATTACGCCTTCAGATTTTATTATTTTATGTCATTTTTTAAGTTTTTATTTTACTTAATTATTATTTATTTATTTATTTATTTATTTATTTATTTATGGTATTTGGGGGTTGAACACAGGGCCTTGCACATATTGCAAGTGCTGTACCACTGAGCTGTACCCCCAGCCCATTTTAAAACTTTTTATCTTGAGACAGGGGTTCACTAAATTATGCAGGCTGCCTCTGGCCTTGAACTTGCAATCCTCTTGCTTCCACCTCCTCAGTCTCTGGGATTACAGGCATGCACCACCTCTCCCAGCTTCTAGAAGTTATTTTTAAGTGCTTCGCTAACCTAAGAAATATAGAGTGGTACTTTATTTTCCTATTTGTATATATTTATGTGTCCTTTCTCTTCCTCCCCTCTCTGATACTGGGGATTGTCCTACCAGCCTTGTGCTAGGCAAGTGTTCTACCACTTAGCTACATCCCTAACCCTTTTGAAATTTTTATTTAGAGCCCATCTTGTTAAATTGCCTAGATTGGCTTTAACTCACTCACTATGTAGTCCAGGCTGGCCTCAAACTTGAGATCCTCTTGCCTCAGTCTCCTGAATAACTGGGGTTACAGGCAGGTGCCATCACATCTAGCTCTTATATATACTTATTTCTCGATTTTTATTTCCTACTCTTATTTTTTTTTTTAATTTTGAGTTTTTCTGTTGCAATTTTTTATGTTCTGTAGTTTATCTTTTGTGATTTTTGTGTTTTTTTCAAAGCTAATTTTCTGTAACATACTAGTTTTAACATTTAACTTTTCAGCTGCACCTTGCAGTTATTTTGATGAAATGCATTAGTTTTTATGTACTGTACTTTTGAAGGTGAGACAGCAGAATTGCTTTTCATTTAAAATCAACATACTTTATAAAAAAGGATATGTAATATTTGTGCTGTTAACTGTTAAGCATTAATATAACTTAATTTTTAAAATAAGGAATTCTTACCTCAATTTACAGTCAAGGAACAAATGAGTTAAGAAATGTCGCCAGGAGCCAGGCATGATGATGCATACCTTTAATGTCAGCACTTGGTAGGCTGAGGCAGGAGGATCAATGGGAGTTTGAGGCCAGCCTGATATACATAGTAAGTTACAAGCCAGCCTGGCTACACAGTAAGACTGTCTCAAAAAAACAAAAGAAGAAAAAAAAAATTCCCCTATGATTATAGATGATTCTAAGTTCATGTTTGAGCCGCTTTGAATCCAGATGTGATTATAGAACTTTAATCATTTTTTGTTTAAATAGTAATTACTAAACTACCTTGAAATAAGTTGTTTTATTAAAGTCCTAATCTACTCTGCATAGCAATCCTATGAGTTAGGGGTATTTCTTGTAGGTATGTGGCCCTTTTACTTTATTTTTTCACGTATAGATTTTATTTATTAAATGGATATTGTACTCTTTTATTTATTAAGATTCAGAAGTTTGACATTTCTGAGAGGTGTCCTCTTACTGTCTGCTGTTTTCTTGGGTGAGGACCTATTTGGTATTCTCAGAATTGAGGAAAGGAGGAAGATTGAGTATATAACCTCACAGATGATTATTCTCTTAAAAGTGCTTCAGTTGGGGGCATAGCTCAGTGCATGCACGAGTCTCTGGATTTGACTATCAATACTGCAGAAAACAGAAGGAAAAAAAAGTTTGATAATCAAATTAAGTACTGTACACATAGTGGAAGGGCTAGGCTATCACAGGCTCCTACAGCTCTCTCTTGTCAATTAGAAATTATACCATAACTAAATTACCAGATCAAAACCAGCAATTAGCCCCAAATCAATGGCCTGCTAAAGACAGAGTGGTGAGGGAGTACTGCTTTGCTGCAGGCAGAAAAGGCGAGGTTTTGTTTATAGAGAATATTTACCTACCTCTCTCCGCCCCCCCTCCACCCTCCCTCTCTCCCTCTCTCCTTCTTGCCCCCCCCCATACTAGTGTGGTTGAGCCCAGGGCCTTGTGTATACTTTCAAGTGCTCTCCCACTGAGCTGTACTCCCAGCCTATTTTTTACTTTTTGAGACAGGATCTCGGTAAATTATACAGGCTGCTTCTGGCCTTGACCTTGGGATCCTCCTACCTCTGCCTCCTGAGTTGCTGGGATTAGAGGCATGCACCACTGTGCCCAGCTGAGAAATTTAAAACAGTAATAAAACTGCTTGGTATTACCCTATACTTGGAAATTCTGAACAATGTCAGTGATAAAATACACACCAGTACCACCACTGTTTCAAGGCTTCAGCCCTTCCCCCTAAGATATGAATGACCTTAGACATAAAAAGGGTATTGTATCTGATCCTTCTTTTTCATAGATACAGTTTCAAAACTTGTTGCAGTTAATAAAAGGAAGCAATAAAAAAACGGCAACTAAATATTGTTTCATTAGTTCATACCTGGAAATTGTTAGTTGTACCATATGGAAACTTATTCAAAGAAACTCAAGTAAAAAATTGGTTTATTAGAAAAGTACAAGAGAATTTCATGGGACATAACTGCAGGGAGTACAGTTAAGCCTCCCAGAAGCTGAATCTTAAGTCAACAACTTTGCCTGGGAGTCTGCAATTCTGCCCACCCTGAGTTTTATCTTAGATAAGCATGTTTGGATATTCATGATACCCTAAGAGATGATGTGCAAACAACAACAACAACAACAAAACCACTATGAGCCAGGATCAGTGGCAAGACCCCTCTTCAAGTAAGAAGTTTATGACAACCTTCTAATAAATGTGTGTGCGCAAGATTTTTGTTTTGCTTTGTTTTTGCAGTTCAGTGCTTCTGAACCCAGGCCCTTGTGCATACTTTTGCAAGTGCTCTACCACTGAGCTGTACTCCAGGACCCCTCTTTTTAAATTTTTTGTCTTGAGACGGGGTCTCAGTTGCACAGACTGCTTCTAACCTCAAACTCACAATCTTCTTGCTTTTGTCTCCCAAGTTTCTGGGGTTACATGCATGTACTACTGTACCCGGCTTTGTGCCAGTTACTTTTTTTTTTTTTTTTTTTTTTTGGCAGTACTGGGGGTTGAACCCAGGGCCTCACGCCTGCATGCTCTGCAAGTGCTGGACCACTGAGCTGCGACCCCAGCCCATGTTTTTACTTTTCGAGACAGGGTCTCGCCAAATTACGCAGACTGCGTCTGGTCTCGAACTTGCGATCCTCCTTCCTCCGCCTCCCAAACCGCTGGGATTACAGGCGTGTGCCACCGCTCCAGGCTTGTGCCGGTTACTTTTGATGAAAGCTGAAGTCCTGTTATCTGTGTGTCATAAACTTGAGTTAATAAACTCCCTGTTCTTTGGATGCACATTCTGGTGCCTACAACCCAGAGAAGGGACCTGGGGTTGAAAAAACAGTCAAAGTAACTTTCTGGAAAGGGGATCAATTTTCCACATTGTCATTAAGGTGTTTGAGAAGAATCAAGTTCTGTTTGGTTCAGTGTTTTCAATTTTTCTACTCTTCTCCTTCCTCCCCATCCCCCACACTTAATTTCTGGTTTCATGTTCATGTTTCTGTGATTATGGAATGCGTTCAAAAGATAATTTAGCAGGGTGTAGTGATGCACACTTGTAATTCCAGTGCTCAGGAGGCTGAGGCAGGAAGAGTACAAGATATAGGCCACCTTAGACTACATAGTGAGACTCCATCTCAAAAACAAAACAAGCTGGGTTCTATGGTCCACCTCTGTAATCCCAGCGATTTGAGAGGCAGAGGCAGAAGGATTGCAGGTTCCAAGTCAGAGGCAGCCTGTGAAATTTAGTGAGACACAGTCTCAAAAAAATGGAAAGGGAGCTGGAGTGTAGCTCAGTGGTGGAGTGCTTGCCTAGCATGTATGAGGCCCTAGAGGTTCAACCCCTAATACTTGGAAAAGACACAGAGAGAAATATTTGTTTAATATTTGTTAGTATTAAGTTTGAGAGAAGGACCCAACAACCCACTCCCAAAAATCAATCAGCCATTGAAAACCCTATGAATAGCATAGAGGCACTGACAATAGTGTTTTCCCTGTTGTATATAGGGTAGCTTTGGGGTCTTTTTCACATTTAAATAATGGAAAAGTTTTAATCCACTTTTAAAATTTACAAATAGATCCTTTCATTATTTAGCAGGTGACATCTAAAGGGACTGGTTTAAATCCTAATGCCAAAGTATGGCAAGAGATTCCTCCTGGAAATCCTGATACCACTCCTGTAACTCATGGAACTGAAAGCTCTTGGCATGAAACAGCAGCCACGTCAGGGTCTCCTCCTGAGGGTAAGTCCTAAAATATTTCATTGGAAAAATTACATTTTGGTTAAATGTGTGGCCAAACCCGTTTTTGAACTTTGACGTCCATCATTTGGTTATTTGATGTGTCAGCTTTCTGCTATGACAAAATACCTGACAAGATCGATTTTAAGGAAGAAGATTTATTTAGGTTCATGGTTTCAGAGATTTCAGTCCATTGTTACTTGGCGCCATTACTTTGGGCCTTCAGTGAAACAAAACATTGTAGCAGGGAGAGTATAGTGGAGCGTAGCTGCTTATCTCTTGGTGGCCAAGAAGTAGAGAGCAAGAGAGGAAAGGGCTAGGGATAAGACACAGCCCCCAAAGGCATGTCCCCCCAGAATCTTCTCCCTTCAGCTAGTTCCCACCTCCTGTGTTTCCATCACTTCCAAATACCCCATCAAATTATGAATTTATCAGTAGATCAGTGTTGATGAGGTCAGATCTCTCATGATCCATTAACTTCTCAAAAGTCCCACTTCTGTACATGGCTGCATTGAGGGCCAACCCATCATCGCATTAGCTTTTGAGAGACATTCCAGATCCAAACCACAACATTTGATAAAATAATTTATAAGTGTTTAATATATAGTTTGTCTATAATTCTTGGCATTTAGCCATCCCATGGTGGTGTCCAATCCCATCAGATCCTGGAAACTAAGCAACGTCAGGCTTGGTTGGTACTTGGATGGGAGACCTCCTGGGAACATCAGGTCCTGTAGGTTTGGAGAAGGATCCAGCAACCCACTCCCAAAAAAACAATCAGCCATTGAAAACCTTATGAATAGCAGAGAAGCACTAACAAAACTGTTTCGCCTGTTGTAGGTAGGATCACTATGAGTTGGATACCGACTCGATGGCACCTAACAAAGCAACAACAGATAATTCTTATTTATACACAACATGAGTCAGTTGTCACTAATTTCTTTCTTTTTAATTAATTATTTTTTTGAGACAGTCTCACTCTGTAGCTGAGGCTGGCCTGGGACTCACTATGCAGCCCAGGCTGGCCTTAAACTTACAACAGTCCTCTTGCTTCAGCCTACCAAGTGCTGGTATTCCAGGCATGCACCACATGCCCAGTAAATTGTCACTAATATGAAGTCGGCTAGCATCCAACTCATTTTTAATATGATTATCAGTTATAATTTTTTATGTTTAAATTAATTTCGATCTACCATTATTACCTATATTTACTCACTATTTGACCTTAGGCAAATGATTTCTGTGTTTGTTTCCTCCATTTGCAAAACAAGTAATAATTGACTATAGTTTAGGATATTCTGAAAATTAAGCAGTTAAAGTATGTGGAATAGACTAATGCATAGAAAATGCTGTATAAATTTTCATTATTGTTAATTAATCTTTTATCTTACCTGTGGTAATCAAAACTTACCTCTCCTGGGGGGATAACTCTTACTTAGAACCATGTGGACATTTTCCCACCTGGTACAATTACTTGAAGTCTTGTTGTAGAAAATATACTGCCTAGAGTTCCTGAAGATAGGATTTAAAGAATTCCTGTTTACTTTCTTTTCTTTGATATAGGTAATACAGAGCTTTCAGAAGATATGTGTAAGGAATATGAAGTAATGTATTCTCCATCTTGTGAAACCTCAAAGAATGCTACAGGACTTGAAGAATCAACTGATGGAATGATTTTAGGACCTGAAGATCTGAGTTACCAAATATATGACGTTTCTGGTAACCTTTGTAGTTTTAATTGCTAAAATAAGAATTTAGTACCCTAGCTGCCCCTATGTTCTGATAAATATATGTTGCTGATCAATTTGTTGTCTTCTTTGAAAAGAAGCTTATGTTAAGTATTCAGTGATTGTTATACTGTGTAATCCCCAAACAAAATTTATAATTTAAAAAGAATCTTTATGAGGGTTCTGTTAAAACTGTGAAATTAAAGATATCAGGAAGAAATAGTTAAAAGAGACCCAAATTACAACCTTCAAAGGGTCCAGGTTTCTCAGTCTAAATTTGTTGAGATCATTGCAAGTTCTGTCAGTTTTCCTATGACTTTTATTATCATGGAATATATTTGAAGATAAAGATTTGCCAGGCGCAGTGGCACATGCTTTTAATCCCAGCATCCTGGGAGGCTGAGACAGGAGGATCTCAGGTTCAAGGCCAGAGGCAGCCTGCTAGCTTACACTCTGTCCCAAGATAAAATATAAAAAGGAGACTTGAGGTGTAGCTCAGTGTTAGAGTAGTAGCAAAGTGTGTACAAGTTCCTGGTTTCAAACCCCAAATACTACAAAATAAATAAATAAATAGATGTTCAATTACAGAGATTAATTTTAAGAAAAAAGCTGTATTAGAAGATGAGTTCCAGCCAGACAGAATGGTGCATGCCTGTAATTCTGGCACTCAAGAGGCTGAGATAGGATGAAGAGTTGAAGCCAGCCTGGGCTATATTTTTGAGACTTTCTCTCAAAAATAAATAAATTTAATACATAATAAATAATCAAAGAATGAAAAAGAGTATTCAGAGAGGATTTAAAGAATGTGGCTAACACCAGATTTTTTATTAGTAAAAGAGATCTAGTTACCTAGTTCCTATCTCCAAATTTAGATTATGTTTGTTCTTTTGAATTTCCATTGAAGAAATAAGCAATTATCATATTTTTACTGCAGTGTTTCACAGCATAGTAGCCAGATGCTTTTTAATATTAATGGTCCTTTGTTAATTTGATAAAATAATAATTTTGTTGTGATGGTGGTGATGCTAGCCTCACATATGCTGGGCAGATACTCTACCACCAAACTACATCCGCAGGCTCTTAAGAGAATTCTTAAATTAATATGAAGTCTATCTGCAAGAGAGGATAAGTTGAAAGAAATTAGATCTTGAGCTGAGTTATAAAAATAATTTGAAAATACAGTTTTGTGGTAAATTCTAACTTGTGGATACTTTGTGCTTTCTGAGTACAACAATGTAAGTTTCACTACCTATCATTACTCAATATTAACTTTTTCCCCCCTCTTGTTTTCTATCATCAGGAGAAAGCAGTTCAGCAATTTCTGCAGAAGATCTAAAAGAATGTCTGAAAAAACAGTTAGAATTCTGTTTCTCGCGGTACAGAATCATTTTTTTTAAATTAATATTTCTTTTTTGATTTGGTTTTTTAGTAGATGTAAAACATTTGTGAAATAGAGTGGAAGAATGGTGATTATCATTTCGTTTTAATGACATATTGATAACATTCTTCAGTACATTTCTTAATTAGATTTAAAGGTATATAGTCTTCCATTGGATACCAAAAGATCTAATCTCAGTAAAAAAGACAGTGAAGTTTCTGATATACTTTTCTTATGAACATATTCACACTCAGAGTTCCCAAGTAATTATCAATAAAAGTAATAAGTAAATAGAAAAAAGAAGACAGAAGTGATTATTAATGTAATCTTAATTGAGGTTTTAGGAGTTGGCTGTTGTAACCTTTGAACATTGAGTTATTTTAGGATACTAGGGAGGTAGACAGAGGATTATAGAGGCCTTCCTTTTCTTTGTTTCGTTTCTTTTTTTCTTCTTTTCTTTTTTCTTTTTTCTTTTTTAGATAGGGTTATATAGCCCAGGCTGGTCTGGAACTCAATGTGTAGTCCATGCTGTCCTCAAATTCCTAATCCTCCCGTTTCAGCCTCCTGGATGCTGAGCTTACCCGCACGCTCCACCACACCTGGCCAGAGCCCTTTTAGGCAAATGTTTAAAAAATGTCTTATTTACAGAGAAGAATTATGTAAATATATTGGTATATTTACTACACCGTAGACATCAGAAACTCTAGTATGTAGAACTGTTCTCCAGGGTAAACCAAAGTTTGGAATATGCATGCCACTGTAGTGCTTTTCAGTTACCCTATACCGACTCGATGGCACCTAACAACAACAATAATCTTTTGGTGAATGGTGAACCAGTTTTTAAAGCTAGAAACCTGGATATTGCAACAGACTTATTCTTTACACACAATTCACTTGTTTTAATTGGTTAATTTATTTTTTGAAGTGCTGAGGATTGAGCCTAATGCCTTGCACTTAGTAGGTAAACATTCTGCTACTGAGCTGCACCCCCTAGTCTTGATGATTATCTGTTTTCTTCTTCTGGTGCTGGAGATATATAACCCATGGCCTCTCATATGCTAGGCAAGATCTGTACCGCTGAATGACATCCTCATCTCTTTGATTCTTACCTGAATCAGTTGTGGCTATGATGGTTATTACCAGATGATGATTTTCTAATTCATTCATATTTCTCTGTTTCCCTCCCTCCCTCTCTCTTTCTACACACACACACACACACACACACACACTCCCTCCCTCTCCCTCTCTCTCCTCTCCTGTCCCCCACTCCCTTTTATTCTTTTGTGGTGCTGAGAATTAAACTCAGAGCTTCCTCCAAGTTCTTATAACTGATCCACATGCCAGCCCTAATTTCATCAATTTTTATGCATTTAATAGTTGGCATTTTATTATACGGAAACACTCCATTTATTCACTTACTTATTTGTTATGTTTTGTATTTTTGAAATGGGTCTTGGTGTGTAGCTCAGGTTGGCCTCTAACTTGCAATCTTGCTGTCTTCCTGTCTTCCTCCCAAGACCTAGAGTCCCAGGCATGTGCCACCACATCCAGCTGATATAATTCATTTTCTATAACGTACTTGTAATAGTTACTTGAAAAATCCTTACATGTTGAGTGGATCATTTGTGGATCTCCATTTATTATCTGCCTTTTTTTTTTCTCTTGATTCTTTGTCATAATATCTTCCTTCCCCCGCTTTGGAATCTCGCTGTGTACCCCTGGCTGGGCCTAGGAGTCAGTACATATCCAGGCTGGACTAAAACTCCAGACTCTCCTGCTTTAGCCTCCCAAGCACTGGTATTACAGGTGTGTGTCACCTGTCCAGCTAATTTCTTGCCTTTTTGCATATCTTATAAATGTTGATTGTATGCTGGACATTACATATAAAAGAAGCATAAAAGCTGCAGGTGGCATGTTTTCCCTCTACACAGGGACTGAGCTTCTCTTAAGTAGACATAATAAAATATTGATTGCTAACCAGACGCGGTGGTACACACCTGTAATCCCAGCGACTTGGGAGGCAGAGGCAGGAGGATTGCAAATTCGAGACCAAAGGCAGTCTGCTTAATTTAGCGAGACCCTGTCTGACAAAGTAAAAAAAATGGGCTGGGGTGCAGTTCAGTGGTATAGCACTTACAAAGCATGCAATCGCGAGGCTCTGGGTTCAACCCCCAGTACAGCAAGTATAGATAGATAGATAGATAGATAGATAGATAGATAGATAGATAGATAGATAGATTTATTTCTTCAGTTCCATCACGAATTGACTTGGGTCAGAGTTGAGCAGCTATTTTAATTAGATTCATTCAACCTCTGATTTATCTCTGTTGTTTAGGTATAGGTCTCTTAGGCTTTTGATTTAGAACTTGGCAGTTTTCTCTTCTCTTAATCCTGAAACACCAAGAAGATTTAGATTATGCTTTTCAGAGATTAGGGATTAGCTCTGTAGCCTCTTAACCCATCTGCATTCAAAATCTAGTCAGTGTCTTGGGCGTGAGGTGGGGAGAGAGGTGTATTTGATTCAGGGTGTTTCCTTACACTGTAGCTTAACTAATTAGAAGACTATGCAGAATCTACTCTACGTTTTCAGCCTAGTTTATAGTCTCCTATCTTCTTCCTTAGAATTTAGGAATCACTGGAAAAATCAACTATATTAGGAACTCCTATTGTTTCTAATTTATAGTGCCATTTCTAAGCCCAATATACAAACCACATACCTATGCACAATTGCTTAGAGTACCTCTCATCCAAAATATGCAGTTGTACTCAGGAAGGAGATATTTCTAGCATTTCAGTGATTTTGTCCTTGAAATTTCTACAGTTCTCCTTTATTTTCAAAAGTATGATTTATTTTATTTTATTTTATCCAAGCTTCTTTTTAGTTTTTACAGTGGGAATAATTGCTCATGATCTACCACATCTACTTGGGAATGTGACAGAGTTCAAACCAGCCAGGCAAATACCATTTGTAGCTCACTAAAATTGCTGTTGCCTGCAGCTGTACCCCTGTGTTGTCTGATCCTGTCAGATTTCAGAAACTAAACATGGTCAGGTCTGGTTAGTACTTAGATGGGAGACTGCCTGGGAACACCAGGTATTATAGGCTTGGGAGAAGGACCCGGCAACCCCCTGCCCCCCCCCCAAAAAAAAAGCGATCAGCTATTGAAAACCCTATGAATAGCAGAGAAACACTAACAATACTGTTTTGCCTGTTGTTCGTAGGGTCCCTATGAGTCGTATACCGACTCGACAGCACCTAACAACAATAAAAAAATTGCTGTTAATGTGTATCAGGTATTATGTTAGGCAAGTCCTAGATGGTATATTTATTAATTTGATGTACTTCTGACAAGGTACAGTTTCTTTAGATTTTTGGTTCTTTTTGTTTGTTTGTTTGTTTGTTTTTGCAGTACTTGGGGGTTGAATCTAGGGCCTCACACATGCTTTTGCAAGTGCTCTACCACTGGGCTGCACTCCCAGCCCAGTTTTTACTTTTTATTTTGAGACAGGGTCTCACTAAGTTATGTAGGCTGCCTCTGACCTCAAACTTGCAATCCTTCTGCCTCTGCCTCCCACAGGTATTACAGGTATAAGCTACCATGCCTGGCTTGTTTTAATTTTTTTGATACATGGTCTTCCTGTGCAGTCCAGGCTGGCCTCAAACTCATGTTTCTCTTGCCACAGCCTCCCAAGTGCTGGGGTTACAGCCATGAACCACTACACTCAGCTCTAGCTAAGAGGTTTTTTTTTTGTTTTGTTTTGTTTTGTTTTTTGCGGTACTAGGGGTTGGACCCAGGCCCTCGCGCTTGCATGCTCTGCAATTGCTGGACCACTCAGCTGCACCCTCACCCCATTTTTTTTAACTTTTTGAGAGAGGGTCTCGCTAAGTTATGCAGACTCTAGCTAAGAGTTTTGACACACTGATTTATAAGGATAGACTTGCTGAAAATCATGGTTGGTTTAGGATATAACTTTTTAGTTGGACAGAGACCATGTTTACAGATGTCTGATTTTCCAAGTTACTAAGCTGTATAGTTTTAATTGGTGGGTACTGTTGAATTAGATCCAACTCATAGTGACCCATAGTGTACTCATAGTGTACAGTAACAACAAAAAAAAAACCCACTACCAAACACTGTGCCATATAAATGATCTTTTTACCTTTGAGTCCAATGTTGAAGCCACTTTGTTTCTTCTCACTTTGAGTCATGCCATATCCGCAAATGGAGCTCCCTGGGGCTTTCTTCTATTCCCATCATTGAGGTGGTCTCTATTTTGAGGAGGCAGCTTTTCTCTAGTCATCTTTTAAGTGCCTTCTAACGTGAGGGGGCTCATTTTCCAGCACTGAATCTGACAGTGCTTCTCTACTATTCAAAGGGTTTTCAGTGGCTAATTGATTCAGGAGTGGGCTGCCTGATCCTTCTCTCTAGTCTGTCTTAGTCTGCAATTCAGCTGAAACCTGTCCACCATGGATGGCCCTGCTGGTATCTGAAATACTGGTGGCATAGCTTTTAGCAGTATAGCAACATGCAAGCCCCCACAGCAGGACAACATGACAGACAACTTAGGGATGTTGTTAATTATAACTGACATTAATATACTCTTTTATGTTGAACTGTGAGTTTAACCTTTACTGGTATGGTCTATCGCCCCTCCCCCCAACAAATAACTACTGCCTATTAACATGGAGCTGGGATTTAGCTCAGTTGGTAGAGCACTGCCCTGCAGTCTCTGAGGTCCCAAGTTCAATTCCCAGCACCACAAAAATGGGAGACTGGCCCAGCAATCCACTCCCAAGACAATCCCAAAACAGCCATTGAAAACCCTATGAGGGTCACTATGAGGGTCACTATGAGTCGGATACCGACTCGACGGCACCTAACAACATTGACATGTAACCTAAAGAAAGTAATTACTATAATTTTAATATAATTTGAATATAAAGGCCTTTGAGCTTCCTCTATGCCAGACACGAGGTTTTGAAACATTATTATACAACAAAGATACTTTGTGGGATATATTCTGGCTCCATGACACAGAAGAATAAACATAATAAGCAACTAGGAGTAAGTTCGGTGATAATTGCTATGGAAACAAAATTAAATAGAAGAGTGTAAGCAAGGGAAAAGTGAATCCACAATGCCTGTTGGGTTATTAAATAGAGTGATCCAGTCAGGACTCTTTGAGAAGGGAGCTGTTAAATACAGATTTCTAGCTATTTTTAGCCAGTGTACTTAAAGGGTATTTGATGTGTATAAAAAAGACAAGAATGTGCCAGGCATTGTGGTGCATGCCTGTAATCCCAACTACTCTGAAAGCTGAGAAAGAGAATGATGAGTTCAAGGCCAGAGACAGCTATGCAAGTTAGTGAGACTCTGTCTTAAAATAAAAAATAAAAAAAAAAGGACTGGGGGTGTGGGTCACTGGTAGAGCACTTGCCTAGCATATGTGAGACCATGGGTTCAACACTCCAGTATTGCCTAATAATGATGATAATAATAATCATCATCATCATCATTTGAGCGAGTCATGATGGCATACATTTGTAATCCCAGGACTGAGAAGGCTGAGGCAGGAATATTGGAAGTTTGAGCCAGCCTTGGCTACATGGCGAGACCAAAAGGAATTTGGTACTACTTTAGTTTATTAAAAATATTTTGCATGAAAGATAAAGGTATTTCTTCTTTTAATGTATCTTAAGGAATCTGTCATCTTAATTGTAAATGTATGTTTAAGTTACAAAAGTCAAACATGCTTGTAAAAAAAAATGCAGACGTATAAATTAAAAGTCCTCCATAATTCAGTACATTGTTAAATTGCCAGTTTTCCCCATATGCATATTATAACAGTAGTGATACAAATATTTATAAGATGGTACTATACTGTATAATGTGGGGTTTGGCTCAGTTGTTAGAGAGCTGCTCTGCGCTCTTTGAGGCTCTGGGTTCAATCCCTAGCACTGCAAAAATGCGAGAATGACATGGCAATCCACTACTGAGGCAATCCTGAAACAATCAGCATTGAAAACAATATGAATAGGAGAGAGGCACTGATATAGTGCCAGGCATGACACTTTATTGAGGAGTGTTTCATTCTATTGTACATAGGGTCACTATGAGTCAGACTTGACTCAATGGCACCTAACAATACACTATGTATAATCCTTTGTAACATGCTATTTAATATTAAACCTCTTTCCATATCAATATAATTCCATAAAATCTCTTGTCTAAAACTGTTGGACCAGATGTATTTTTGGTGATTCAGAATCTGTGAAAGTCTTTCTAGTGTACATTATGTTGGAACTTTTTATTTTATTTTATTTTATTTTATTTCCTCTTGTACTTTGACTGTTGAACCCAGGTCCTACTTTTGCAGGTGCTCTATTTGTTGGTATGTTTTAAACTGAGTTTTTATAACTGAACTTTTCATAGTTCATTGTATTATTTCTAATGGCATATTTTGTCTCCTTAAACATAGTAACAAAAATGAATAAGATACATTTTTTCATCAGGTACTTTTTAAGAATCGCTTTTATATTACTTCTGTTTGTTCCTTTCAGAGAAAATTTGTCAAAGGATCTTTACCTGATATCTCAAATGGATAGTGATCAGTTTATCCCAATTTGGACAGTCGCCAACATGGAAGAAATAAAAAAGTTGACCACGGATCCTGATCTAATTCTTGAGGTTTTGAGATGTATGTAAATAATACTTCATAGCCTATTTTTAAAATGTACAAAGTTAAGTATTGTTTTGATTTTTGATCATACAGGGAATTGTTCTAATGGACCTTTTTATTTTTTTCTGTTTTGTTTTAATAATTTCTTTACTTCCACTGGCTGGCTGGAGTGTATATGTTTGTGCACGTATAGAATTTCTATCAATTCTATACTTTTGTTGTTTATCTTGATGTTTACATAGCAAGTATAAGCAATTAAATCTTATTTTTATGGGATATTAGAAACTATGCTTGGCAAGTGCTCTACCACTGAGCTGCACCCCTGGCACTTTATTAATTTTTGTTTTAAGACAGAGTCTCGCTGAGTTTCATAGGCTGCCTCTGTCCTTAAATTCACGGGGATCTTCCTCCTCTGTTTCTGGAGCCATGGCACCCAACTCCTTCTCTTTTTTTTTTTTTTTTTTTTTTTTTTTTTTTTTTTTTTTTTTTTTTTTTTTTTTTTTTTTTTTTTTTTTGATAGTGTCAAACTGGCTTCAGACTTGATGTGCTTCTGTATCAGCTTTCCAAGTGCTAAAATTTACAGGCACACACCATTATACCTGGCAAGAATTTGTTTCTTGATTGAGGTGCTAAGTATTTTTAGTTGTGTTTCTTTTTATTTAACTTTTATTTATTTATTTATTTATTTTTGCGGTACTGGGGGTTGAACCCAGGGCATTGTGCTTGCACATTTTGCAAGTGCTGTACCATTGAGCTGTACCCTCAGCCCTTTTTTTGTAAGTTTTTATTTTAAGACAGGGTCTTGCTAAATTATACAGACTGCCTCTGGTCTTGAACTAACAATCCTCCCGCCTCTGCCTCCCATGTTGCTTGGATTGTAGGCATGAGCCACTGTGTCTGGCTTAGTTGTGTTTCTTCTGTGTTAATATTTCTTGGTAGCTTCTCTTAAGTGAATTTGTTTAGTAGTTAAATATAACAAGTGCAATAGTAAATTTGGATACATGGGAGTAGACAATTTCTGTTTCCAGAAAGCTGCAACCATTTGTGGGATTTCTAATTGGTTTATATCAGCTTACAAGGCTTATGGAACCTTTTTACTAATATGTAGTAAAACTCATGCATATTTGGGTTATATTCTCCTGTTTTTCCCATGTACTCATGAAGTTGCATCATTTACATTGAGATTATCCTCTCCCTCTTTATTCCTCTGCATTGATTCTCCCCATCCCGCTTTCTGCAGTCTTTGCTTCCTTTTGCTAGTTCCCTCCCTCCTCCTTTCTACTCTTTATATTGTTCCTTCTTTGCTAAGTTTAACTGCATTTTTAGATTTCAACTTATGTATAGGAGTTTTTCTTCCTTTAAGATTCAGCTCCCACATTTGAGTGAGAATATATGATATTTCTCTTTTTGAGCTTGTTGAGTATATTTTTATCATAACAGTAATCTTTGGCATATTAACCTATCCAAAATCATTAGTTTTCCCTTCTTTCCTTTTTTTCATTTCCTCTTTTTTCTTTTCATTTTTTTGTGTTTGTTTTTTGAAATGAAGTTTTTAATGAGATTATTAATATCAAAACCTGTCACTTTTAAGTGACTTTTAAAATTCTAATTTCAGCTTCTCCTATGGTACAAGTTGATGAGAAGGGTGAGAAGGTGAGACCAAGTCATAAGCGTTGTATTGTAATTCTCAGAGAAATTCCTGAAACAACACCAGTAGAGGTAACTCTTTAATTATTGTTAAAGTTAAATGTTCTTTAACTATTTAAACTCTAGGAAGTAGGCAAGCAAAGTAGAAGTCAGTGCCTCCATATCAGTTACTGTCAATAAGATAAATAAGTAATTTGTTAATTCTGAAGTATTAGAATAATATAAAGGGTGTAATTCTATGTTCTTTGAAGCGTACATCTAAGTATTGCTAATTCTGAATTATTTGACTTAATGGCAGTTAAAATATAAATGGGGTATTTTGGAAACTTGAAGATTCATCTGAGACAATGGATGAAAAAGAATATTTGACTAAGAATTAATTGGGGCAAGACTAACCCTACTTGTTGGTAAAATATAAGGAAAAGCTGTAGTCATAAAGATGTTGTGGTTACAGGTTCAACAATAAAATAATATTGAGTTCTACCAAGTATTGCTTACTTTATCATTATTTAAACCCAAAGGTTTTATTATCTATTTCACAGATAAAGTAACTTGAGCCTTAGAATAGTTAAGTAACTCCCACAAGGATAAATGGGCTGTTAAATGAGAGCCTGGATACACTTCATCTGTGTGATTTCAAAGCCTATTTCTTTTTTTTTTTTTCCCCCCCCAGTACTGGGGGTTGAACCCAGGGCCTCGCGCCTGCATGCTTTGCAAGTGCTCGACCACTGAGCTGCGCCCTTAGCCCATTTTTTCTCTTTTTCACTTTTTGAGACAGGGTTTCACTAAGTTACGCAGACTGCCTCTGGTCTCAAACTTGTGATCCTCCTGCCTCCGCCTCCCGAGCCGCTGGGATTACAGGCGTGTACCACCGCACCCAGCTCAAAGCCTATTTCTTAACCACTGTGCCGCAGAGCTTGACTCTAAATTGCCATGTTAAAGTACCCTAAATTAAAGAAAGTAAAGATTACTCAGGAACTGATTTATTGTAATTTATTAGTGTTTTTGTTGTTGTTGTTGTTTGTTTAGTTTTTTTGTAGTACTTGGGGCTTAAACCCAGAGCCTAGCACATACTTTTCAAATGCTCTACCACTAGGCTGCACCCTCAGCCCTTTTTAAAACTTGAGACAAGGTCTTGCTAAATTATGCAGGCTGACTCTGGCCTCAAACCTGCAATCCTGCTGCCCCAGCCTCCTGAGTTGCTGGGATTACAAGCATGAGCTACTTTGCCCAGCTATTTTTTTTTGTATTTTATTTTATTATTATTATTTTTTTAAGACAAGGTCTCACCTTGTAGTACAGGCTGGCCTCGAACTCTAGTTAAACCTCCTGTTTTAGCCTCCTGAATATTAAGATTATAAGCACGTGCCACCCCACCTGGCTATTAATTTATTAGATATTTAGTTAAATATAGATGTAGATATTCTAAATAGATATTTAGAAAAGAATTTTAAGGCCATTGCCACATTACAAATAGGATACATTAGTAGTTAATCTTTTTGCCCAAAATCATTCAGCATTAAATCTCTAGAATGAAGATTTTCTAAATTTAAAGTTAGAAAAGAAATTGTCACAAAATCTTTGACTATATTTCAAATGTAACAAAATGAAAATTGCAGGATGGGAAGAATGTTTGCAAGATTCAGAAACAGTGTATTCAGGCATGTTAGCTCTGGTTTATAATCCCAGCACTGAGGAGGCAGAGGCAGAATTAAGAGTTCGGGGCCAGCCCAAATAAAAAACAAACAGTGGAAAAGAAAAGGAAGAGAGGAAAAAAATGTATAAATTCCAGAGACATGCTGCCTAGATTTAAAAATTTTTTTTTTGCAGTACTGGGAGTTGAACCCAGGGCTTCACACTTGCATGCTTTGCAAGTGCTGGACCACTGAGCTGCACCCTCAGCCCATTTTTTTACTTTTTGAGACAGGGTCTCACTAAGTTATGCAGACTGCCTCTGGTCTCGAACTTGCCATCCTCTTGCCTCTGCCTCCCAAGCCGCTGGGATTACAAGTGTGCACCACCACTCCTGGTTGTACTGCCTAGATGTTAATTCCAGCTGTTTACTTGCTAACTATATGATCTTAGGGCAGTTATCCTTTCTTGCCTCAATTTTCTCACCTGTTAAATGGATTAACAGGAATGAATAACTGATGGGGATGTTGTAAGAATTTACTTGAGTTACAATGGCACATGCCTTTAATCCAGTACTGGGGAGGCTGAGGCAAGGATTGCCATAAGTTTGAGACCTGGGGTACATAGCAAAATTCCTGTCTCAAAAAACTGGTTGCTGGGTGCAGTGGCGCACACCTGTAATCCCTGGGATGTGGGAGGTAGAGGCAGGAGGATTGGCAAGTTTGAGGCCAAAGGCAGCCTGTGTAACTTTATGAAACCCTGTCTCAAAATAAAAAATGGGTTGATGGTGCAGCCCAATGGTAGAGAGCTTGCAAAGTACGCACAAAGCCCTGGGTTCAGCCCCCAGTACCACCAAAAAAAAAAAAAAAGTCAAAAGCAGCAAGGCTTGGTGGTGCATACCTGTAATCCCAGGGACTTGGGAGGAAGAGGCAGGATTGCAAATTTGAGGCTTGAGGCAGCCTGCATAACTTAGTGAGACTCTGTCCCAAAATAAAATATAAAAAATGGGCTGGGGGTGGGGAGGTGCAGCCAGGTGGTAGAGCACCTGCAAAGTATTCGTGAGGCTCTGGATTCAACCCCTAGGTACCACAAAAATAAATAATAAAAATTGATACCTAATGTGGGACATTATGGCACACACATGTGATTTCAGCACTTGCAGGCTGAGGCAGGAGGATCAAGAGTTCCAGCCCATCCTGTGCTATGTAGTTACATCTTGAGACCGACCCTTGTCTCAAACTAACATCAACTACAAATTGATACCTAAACTGGTCACAGGCTTGTAATCCCGGCACTCAAGTAGCTGAAGCCAAGAGAATTGTGAGTTTGAGGCCAGCCTGGGCTACATAGTGACACCTTGCCCCAAAAAAGATTTTTTTGATGCGAGGTAATGTTTTGATATTTTGTAGGAGCAGTTTGACCTAATCAGATTCTCTTAATATTTAAGAATTGTTATTTAATTTATTCTCATATTCAAATAGATGATAGGCTAAATGGACTTCAGTGGTAAAAATGAAGGTGATAAAAGCTTCAACACAGGGTTGTTCTGAGGAATAAAACTGTATTTGATCCTTGTTGTTGTTACGGGCCTTCAAGTTGAGTCCGACTCATAGCCACCCTGTGTACAGCAAATCAAAACATTTCTTGATTCTGTACCAGGCACACGATCTTATTTATATTTAAGCCCATTATTACAGACACTGTCAATCCACCTGGTGAAGTTGTTGTTGTTGTTAGGTGCCGTCGAGTCGAGTCCGACTCATAGCGACCCTGTGTACAGCAGATCGAAACACCGATTATGTGCCAGGCAAACGATCTTATTTATGTTTAAGTCCATTGTTGCAGACACTGTGTCAATCCATCTGGTGGAGGGATTTCCCTCTTTTGCGTTGACCTGCCACTCTCCCAAACGTGATGTCCTTCTCCAGGGATTGATCTCTTCTGACTACATGTCCAAAATATGTAAGACGCAGTTTGGCCATTTTTGCTTGCAAGGAGCACTCTGGTTGCACTTCTTCTAGGACAGATTTGTTGGGTCTTTTGGCAGTCCATGGTATAGTCAATAGACATCTCCAGCACCATAATTCAAAAGCATCAGTTCTTTTCCTGTCTCCCTTGTTCAATGTCCAGCTTTCACAACCATATGATGCCACTGAAAATACCATGGCATGAGTCAGATGCACCTTCATCTTCAATGTGACATCTTTGCTTTTCAATACTCTAAAAAGATCTTTTGCCACAGCTTTTCCTAGAGCAATGTGTCTTTTGATTTCTTGGCTGCTGCTTCCACGGGTGTTGATTATAGAGCCAAGCAGAGCAAAATCTTGGACAACCTCAATCTTTTTTCCATTTATTTTGAAGTTGCATACTGGCCCAGTCATAAGGATGTTTATTTTGTTGATGTTTAGTCGCAATTCATATTGAAGGCTGTGATCTTTGATCTTCATCAGTAAATGTTTTAAATCCTCTTCTCTTTCAGCAAGCAGAGTTGTGTCATCTGCAGAACGCAGGTTGTTAATGAGTCTTCTTCCAGTCCTGATGCCATGTTCTTCCTCATAAAGTCCAGCTTCTCAGATTATTTGCTCAGCATATAAATTGAAGAGATAGGGTGAAAGTATACAGCCCTGACGCACACCTTTCTCCACTTTAAACCAGGCTGTGTTTCCTCATTCTATTCGAACAGTTGCCTCCTGGTTCATGTACACAGATTCCTCATGAGTACAATTAGGTGCTCTGGTATTCCCATCTTCTGAAGTGTTATCCATAATGTATTATGATCCACACAGTCAAATGCCTTTGCGTAGTCAATAAAACATAGATAGACATCTTTCTGATACTCTCTGCTTTTGGCTAATATCCATCTGATATTAGCAATGATGTCCCTGGTTCCCCGCCCTGTTCTGAATCCCACTTGATTTTCTGCTAATTCCCTGTCTATATACTGCTGCAGTCGCTTTTTGAGTGATCTCTAGTAAAATTTTGCTTGTGTGTGATATTAATGATATTGTCCGATAGTTTCCACATTCAGTTGCATCCCCTTTTTTTGGGAATAGGCACAAATATGGATCTCTTCCAGTCAGTTGGCCAAGTAACAGTTTTCCAACTCTTGGCATAAACATGTCAACACCTTCAGTGCTGCATCTGTTTATTGAAACATCTCTGTTAGTATCCCATCAATTCCTGGAGCCTTGTGTTTCACCAGTTCTTTCAAGGCGGCTTCTACTTCATCCTTCAGTACCATTGGTTCCTTTTCATATGCAGCCTCTTGAAATGGTTGGTCATCTACCAATTCTTTTTTGTATAATGACTCTATGTATTCCTTCCATCTTCTTTTGATGTTTCCTGCATCTTTTAACATTTTCACTGTAGAATCTTTCACTACTGCCACTCAAGGCTTGAATTTTTTTCTTTACTTCGTTAAGCATGAGAAACACAGAGCATATTCTTCCCTTTTGGTTTTCTGCCTCCAGCTCTTTGCACATGTCATTATTTGTTTTTGTCTTCTCAAGCTGCCTTTTGAAATCTTCTGTTTAGATCCTTAATTTCATCATGTCTTCCTTTTACTTTAGCTGCTCCATGTTCAAGAGCATCAAGTTCCAGCATCTCTTTTGACATGTAATTTGGTCTTTCCTTTTTTCCTTGTCTTTTTAATAACTTTCTGCTTCCTTTTTTTTTTTTTTTTTTTTTTTTTCCCCC
>VMDO01015514.1:0-42341 GCA_007922755.1 Pedetes capensis
TTGTTTTGTTGATGTTTAGTCGTAACCCATATTGAAGGCTATGATCTTTGATCTTCATCAGTAAATGTTTTAAATCCTCTTCACTTTCAGCAAGCAGAGTGGTGTCATCTGCATAATGCAGGTTGTTAATGAGTCTTCCTCCAATCTTGATGCCACGTTCTTCCTCATAAAGTCCAGCTTCTCGGATTATTTGCTCAGCATATAAATTGAAGAGATAGGGTGAAAGTATACAGCCCTGACGCACACCTTTCTCAAATTTAAACCACCCAGTGTTTCCTGGTTCTATTCGAACAACTGCCTCCTGGTTCATGTGCAGATTTCTCAGGAGCACAATTAGGTGCTCTGGTATTCCCATTTTCCGAAGTGTTATCCATAATTTGTTATGATCCACACAATCAAATGCCTTTGCATAGTCAATAAAACATAGATAGACATCTTTTTTATATTCTCTGCTTTCAGCTAATATCCACCTGACATCAGCAATGATGTCCCTAGTTCCCCGCCCTCTTCTGAATCCCGCTTGATTTTCCGGTAATTCCCTGTCTATGTATTGCTGCAGTCGCTTCTGAATGATCTTTAGTAGAATTTTGCTGGTGTGCGATATTAATGACATTGTCCGATAGTTTGCACATTCAGTTGGATCCCCTTTTTTGGGAATAGGCACAAATATGGATCTCTTCCAGTCAGTTGGCCAAGTAGCTGCTTTCCAAATCAGTTGGCATAAACATTTTAACACCTCCAGTGCTGCATCTGTTTGTTGAAACATCTCTATTGGTATCCCATCAATTCCTGGAGCCATGTGTTTCACCAGTTCTTTCAAGGCAGCTTCCACTTCGTCCTTCAACACCATTGGTTCCTCTTCGTATGCAACCTCTTGGATTGGTTGGTCATCTACCAACTTTTTGTTGTATAATGACTCTGTGTATTCTTCCCATCTTCTTTTGATGTTTCCTGCATCATTTAATATTTTCCCTGTAAAATATTTCACTACTGCCACTCGAGGCTTGAATTTTTTCTTCACTTCCTTAAGCTTGAGAAACACAGAGAGCATTCTTCCCTTTTGGTTTTCTGCCTCCAGCTCCTTGCACATGTCATTATATTTGTTTTTGTCTTCTCGAGCTGCCTTCTGAAATCTTCTGTTTAGTTCCTTAATTTCATCATGTCTTCCTTTTACTTTAGCTGCTCGACATTCGAGAGCAAGGTCCAGTGTCTCTTTTCACATGTAATTTGGTCTTTTCTTTTTTTCTTGTCTTTTTAAGAACTTTTTGCTTCCTTCGTGAATGATGTCTTTTATGTCATGCCACAACTCTTCTGATCTCCTGTCATTTGTGTCTAATGTATTAAACCTATTTTTAAGGTCGTCTCTGAACTCAGGTGGGATATACTCAAGGTCATACCGTGGCTCTCATATACTTATTCTAATTTTCTTCAGCTTCAGTTTGAACTTGCATATGAGGAGTTGATGGTCTGATCCACAGTCAGCACCTGGTCTTGTTTTGACATTTTGTACAGAGCTTTTCCATCGTCTCTTTCCACATATGTAGTCAATTTGATTCCTGTGTGTTCCATCTGGTGAAGTCCATGTGTGTAGTCTCCGTTTATGATGTTGAAAAAATGTATTTGCAATGAAAAGGTCATTGGTCTGACAAAATTCTATCATGCGATCTCCAGCTTCATTTCTCTCACCAAGACCATATTTTCCAACTACTGAACCTTCTTCTTTGTTTCCAACCTTTGCATTCCAGTCACCAGTGATTATCAGTATGTCTTGATTGCATGTTTGATCTATTTCAGATTGCAGAAGCTGATAGAAGTCTTCCCTTTCTTCCTTCATGGCCTTAGTGGTGGGTGCATAAATTTGAATAATAGTCATATTAACTGGCCTTCCTTGTAGGCGTATGGATATTGTTCTATCACTGACAACATTGTATTTCATGACAGATCTTGAAATGTCTTTTTTGATGATGAATGCAACCCTATTTCTCTTGAGTTTATCATTCCCAGCATAGTAGACCATATGATCGTCTGACTCAAAATGGCCTATGCCAGTCCATTTTAGCTCACTGATGCCTAGAATGTCAACATTTATGCACTCCATTTCTCTTTCTACAATTTCTAATTTGCCTAGATTCATACTATGTACATTCCATGTTCCAATTATTAATGGATGTTTACAGTTGTTTCTCCTCATTTTGAGTTGTGCACATCAGCAAGTTGAGTACCCTGGGGTCTTACTCCATTTCCGTCATCATGGTAGACTCTACTTGGAGGAGGCAACTCTTCCCCAGTAGTCTTTTGAGTGCCTTCCAACCTGGGGGCCCCATTTTCAGGCACTATATCTGACAGTGTCTCTTTGCTATCCATAGGGTTTTCAATGGCTAGTTGTTTCGGGAGTGGCTCGCCAGGTCCTACTCCCTAGTCTGTCTTAGTCTGGAAGCTCAGCTGAAATCCTGTCCACCATGGGTAACCTTGCTCATGTCCGAGGTTACAGTGGCAGAGCTCTCAGCTTCATCGCAACACACAAGCCCCCACAGTGCGGCAAACTGTGTTCATTTAAAATAAAAACCAGAATTATGCCACTTTCCCAGCCCCAAAACTTCTTACGGCTTCTCATAGTACTTATAGAAAAAGGAAACTCTTTACAATGGCCTGAGAGACTCTCTCCATCTGTTGTCCATGTACTGTCTGGTCTGATCTGATCTCCCCCTAGGCTTATTCTGCTGCAGTCATGCTGGTCTCCTTGCTGTTCAATAAAAACTCTGACATGTTCCTACTTAAGGATTTTGCTTTTCTGTTTGTGCCTTTTAGATAAATGCAAATAAGAATTTTTGTGACCTCTGGTAGGTCACATAAGCAAGAAGCACAAATATTGATGAGGAAAAAAATGCATATATGCTTTGAATATGAAGTGATAAAATGAATCAAACTAATACATGTGACATATATAATGAATGAATAAATGTATACTCAGAATAAATGATAAAACAAATTCTCAAAAAATAATAGGATAAAGAAACTATAAGATGAAAAGATAAAGCCAGGCTTCGTGGCACACATCTGTAATCCAAGCAACTCAGGAGTCAGAGGCAGGAAGATCATATGTTCAAGGCCGGAGGCAGTCTGTGCAACTGAGTGAGACTATGTCAAAATTAAAAATAAAAAAGGGGGCTGGGAGTGCACCTCAGTGGTAGAGTACTTGCCTAGCATGCACAAGGCCCTGGTTTCAACCACCACTACTAGAAAAAAAAAACTGAGTAAAATACAAAAACACAAGGAAAAAAGAATGGCTAGTACACATTTGAAAAGAAGCTTGCCCTAGTAAGTGATCAGAGAAATGCAAATTAAAACTACCTTGAGTTATTTTCTTAAATCTACTAGCTGTTAAAAGTTAGTCTAAAAGTAATTATTATTAACAAAAATGTGAAGTGACAGAAACTCTTATCTATTGCTGGTAACAGCTTAAATTGATACAGGGACTTTATAAAATATTGCATTATAAAATAAAATTGTAAATCTGGCTAAGTGGTGATTCAGCAGTTTCTCAGCCAACATTTGCCCAAGAGAAATTCATACACATACACCAGGAGACAAACTGCCTACAACACTGTTTACATAAGACAGACAGACAGACAGACAGACAGATAGACAGAGAGGGAGAGAGGGAAGGAGGGAGGCAAACCATTGAGTTGTTTTTTTAAAAAAAAAAAAAGGAAAAATAAATTTTCGTCTATTGTAACTACGAAATAATACATAACCATTAAAATAGATCAACTATTACTACATGTATGAATATGAATAAATCTTCCAAACATATTCTAAAAAGCAGATAAAGACATATAAAATTTGTTAATATTTATATGAAGTCCAAAACACACAAAATAAAGATTACTTCTCGGCCGGGCATGGTGGTGCACGCCTGTAATCCCAGCAGTTTAGGAGGTAGAGGCAGGAGGATCACAAGTTCAAGACCAGAGGCAGTCTGCATAATTTGGCAAGAGCCTGTCTCAAAAATGTAAAAAGAAATAGGCTGGGGGTGCAGCTCAGTGGTCTAGCACTTGCAGAGCATGCAAGTGACAGGCTCTGGGTTCAACCCCCAGTACCGAAAAAAAAAAAAAATTACTTAGCAACAAATGCACATATGGCAAAACTATAAGAAAAACCAATGAAAGGATTAAAAAGTATACCAGTAATTCTGAGTGATTCAGGGCTGTTCAGTTGGAAAAAATAAGTATTTTATTTTTTAATCCAGGCAGTGGATACATTAGTATTTGTTCTAGCATCATTCTTTACACTTACATGTACATTAATATTTTGTATGTATTCAATATCATACCATCAAAAATGGGAAAATAAAAGTGAAGCAAAATCTTAAATAACAGAGAAATGAAGAAGGTATAATGCAGTTAAATGATCACATATTATGTAGCTATCTTCCTCAGTTGTAGATGCATGATAAAGTGGTACATGCATATTCTAGTTGCTGTTGTTAAGTACCCTCATGTTGGTGTCAGACTCATATCAACCCTCTGTACAACAGGGGAAACACTAGTGTCAGTGCTTCTCTACTATTCATAGGGTTTTCAATGGCGCATTGATTTTTGGGAGTGGGTTGCCAGGTCCTTCTCCCAAGCCTACAGCACCTGGTGTTCCCAGGTGGTCTCCCATCCAAGTACTAACCAGACCTGACCCTGCTTAGCTTCTGAGATCTTATGAGATCAGAAGCCATAGTGCTACGGCTGCAAGTTTGCATGTTCTTAATTATATATAACGTGTATGTGTAAATATTTTATTACAAAATACATCAAAATATTTGTTCCTATGTTAGTAGGGAATGTATTTTGACTTATTTGCATTTAAAGTTTTATATAGTAAGCATGTGCTGAATTTTAAACTCAGAGAAAAATACCAGTTAATGTTTTTATGGGATGCTCACTACAGAACAATAAGAAATTTGTAAACCAATTTATGCTAAGACATAAAATTTAATTGTTCAGCTGCAAGAATAGAATAAGGCCTCCTAAGAAAGCAAATTAATTTCCAAAATGTCTTAGAAAAGATTCAAGTGACTGATCTTAAAGAGGACTATTATTACAACTCTAACTACAGAAAAATATCCCCACTAAGACAAATTTGTATGTTTCACTAGAGATAGCAATTAAAATTTAATGAAACTCCATTGGTGGTGTTTCTCATCAAATAATTTTTGAAAATGTGCCAGCTTATTCGTAGAGTGAAGTAACACATAGAATGGTGTCATGATAAGAAAAAAAATAATAAATAAAGGGAAATAACAACTATTCTGAAGTTTACTTTTTAAGGAATTAAATACAAATGTTCTTAAGCAGAGAAATCAATGTTCAGCTTATACTCCCAGAATTGCAGGCAATACATCAAAAGCCCCCAATACTCTTAAATCACTGTTTTTTAACACACATTCTTCCCAATACCAAAAAATATGTCCTAAGCAATAAAAATTAACTTTACCTACTTTATCTAGACAATGATGGTACATCATTTTCTACTGAAAGAAACAAATGTCTTGTTTATTAAGATTCTACATATTTGGAGTTTTGCCTTTTGGGGAATAAAGTGGATAGCAAACCATACTTCATGTGTCCATTCAGCTCAGCTATCATTTCAGCTCATGAAATGGGACCTTATTTGTATTTTCAAGTTTGCTTCTAGTAAGTAGTAGGTTCAATACCCATAATCAAAACCATAATCAAAATTGCTTAAACCTGCCATATTTCCCTGCATGATTAACCAGGTATCATTTAGTTTTTCCATGAATCCTAGATGATTAATTTTTCTTAATAAGAAGTGCTTCAGGCAAGAAAGGATATTAGAAAAAGGAAAATCACCTTGAAAGTTAAATGATATGTAAAAAGATCATCTCCAAATCTCCTGGTAAAGGTACCTTTTTGCAGAAATGAAGAACATGAGGAATGGTTATATTTGAAATATCACCATTTGGCCATGATTCATTAACTTCCTACATGACAGTGTGTCTACTCTCACTGTCTACTCTAAAACAGATACTGTTCTGAAAGTTGTAAAAATATGGTAGGAGATAAGGCTAACTTGCCTTAATAAAACTATAGTAAGTATATACTAGCCTGCAGCTGTACTACTGGGGCATCTGATCCCATCATATCTTGGAAGCTAAGCAGAGTCAAGCCTGGTTAGTACCTGGATGGGAGACTGCCTGGGAACACTAGGTGCTGTAGATTTGGGAGAAGGAACTCATTGCCCACTCCACTACCAAAAAACAATCAGTCATTGAAAACCCTATGAACATCAGAGAAGCACTAACAGTAGTGTTTTGCCTATTGTACATAGGATCACTGAGTCGAACACCTATGTGAAGGCACCTAACAACAACCAGCACATACTAAGAATATATATTACTTATAATCTCCCATGTTTCTGTCACCTTATCATGTTGCTGTGTTGCTAAAAGCTATGCCACAGGTATTTCAAGTATTAGCAGTGCAACCCATAGTGGACAAGTTTCAGCTGAGCTTCCAAACTAAGACAGTCTAGGGAGAAGGACCTGGAAACCCACTCCCAAAACAATTAGCCACTGAAAACCTTGTGAAAGTAGAGAAGCACTGTCAAATACAGTGGTAGAAAATGAGTCCCCCAGGTTGAAAGGCATTGCAGAAACAACTGGGAAGAGTTACCTCCTCAAGGTAAAGTCTACCTTAATGATAGGAATGGAGTAAAGCCCCTGGGACCTCCTTTTGCTGATGTGGCATGACTCAACATGAGAAGAAACACTGTGGCCGCAACAATGGGCTCAAACATAAAAAGATCATGTGCATGGCACAGCACTTGGTAATGTTTCATTCTGTTCTACATAGGGTTGCTATGAGTTGGATCCAACTCAGTGGTACCCATCAAACGAACAAACAAGTATATACCAACCAAGAATTCCAAGAAGAGAGATGGAGGGTTAGAAAGCATGAGTCATTAATTTTGCTAAAAGTTTAAAATTCTGAGAAAGGAATTGGGAATGATTTTCCTAAAAACTTTGTTCCCTTTGTTCTGCCATTCTGCTACTGCTATGTAGCCAGTGACATCCAGCCCATCACCTTCCTATTTCAAGTACAGAACTCACTGACTTTCAACTGAAAGACTCAAGATTGCTATAGACATTTTAAATTTTTCTCTAACATTAGAATAATCTTAGAGGAGGGGGGGTAAAAATCTCTCTGGATAAGTGTTACTAATTAATGATGATTGCTGTAAATAATGTTTGGATTTTCCTTGTCTCTTGACATAAACATGATAAATAACTGAGAAGAGAGAAAGATTAATGATTGATTAAAATCCACTCAGATACTTAAAATTAGCTCCCAAATTTTGGCTATTTCTAAATGTCCATTGTAAAAGTATATGATGTGTAGATTTCATGTCTTTTTGGTAAATTGAGATTGAAGCAGTGAATCATTGAACTCAAATACTAAATTAAGAAAAAGCAATTTCCATTTTCCCTAAGCAGCAGCATCATTAGTTAAAAAGAGATTAGTTGATACTGGAGAAGTACATTTAAAGTGGTAACAGTAAGCAAATTCTGATAATTCTGGTGATTACTGGAGAGACATTGCCTGCATAGCTGGCAATGCCTCCATAAAAGTTCACAATATTTGCCAAGGCCAAGTTACCCATTACATTATTAACCTTGCCTTCCTTCATTTATATAATCAGCATTTCCATCTTAATTAGATCTATACCATCAGCTTCTAAATATACCAGAATGTCACATTGAAACAAAGCAAATCATATGTGTGTGTGTGTCTGTGTATGTGAATATATGTGTGTGTGTGTGTGTTCATGTATGCACGTGTTCCCCCACATGGCTGTTCAGCTTGTTATGCTGTGAGGGCTTTCATGTTGCTGTAATGCTGAAAGCTATGCCACTGGTGTCTTGGATACCAGTAGGGCCACCCGTGATGGACAGGTTTCAGCTGAGCTGCCAGACTAAGACAGATTAGGCAGAAGTATCTAGAAGCCCACTCCTGAAGCAATCAGCCATCAAAAACTGAAAACCCTATGAATAGCAGAGAAGCACTATCTAATATAGTGCCAGAAAATGAGCCCTGCAAGCTGGAAGGCACTCAAGAAATGACTGGAGAAGAGTTGCCTTCTCAAAATAGAGCCAACCTTAATGACAGGGATGGAATAACTTCCTTGTTCCTCCTTTCCCCATTGTGGCACGACTCAGTAAGAAGAAACATAGTGACTGCAACATTGGACTCATACATAAAAAGATCTTGTGTATGGCACAGTGTTGGGTAGTGTTTCATTTTGTCATACATAGGGTGTCTATCAGTCGGACCCAACTCGATGGCACCTAAAAACCACCACCACCACCACAACACCTATCAACATGTATTTCATACATCATATAACACAAATCGCACTTCCACATTTTAACAATTTATATTTCCCATACTGGACTGTAAGTTTCCTGAAAGCAGATTTTCTTGTTCACAATCGATTTTTCCAATGTCCAGGTAGTACCTTACACTTAGATGTAGCAACAAGGATTTGTGCAATAAATGAAGAAATGATAGAATTGATATACCTTTAAATCAGAATGACAGGGATCATAGATAGAAAACTAGCTGAGTCACTATAGTCCACTTATATTAGATCCCAATTAAGGGAACAGACTATGAGAAAGCAAACTCCAAATTAAGAAGAGAATGAAATTTTAAAAGAGAAAACTAAGCAAAATAAGAAATGTAGGGATTATATCAAAGGTAGGAAAAATCAGGGGGAAATTTTTACTGAAAGCTTCCTCCCAAGCCACTAAATCAACTTGACTAATAAAATTCTAACTTAAATTAACCTTCATAAAATCACAGTACATATCAAACATATACTCATTAATCAAACACAAAAATAATTCTTGAGCTAAATGGTGTAATGTTAGCCAATGCTAGAGTTGACCTTGACCAATTTTTTAAATATAGCTGTGTGATTTGAAGTTTTATGGGAATGTACTTTCCTAAGGATCTAACATCATTGCCTCAGTGCAGGTTTTTGAAATAAAATCAATCTTAATAGGGGTAGATAAAATTACTCTCAAATTTCTCTTTAGCAAGAAATTTTGAAACTCTAACATATATGACAAAACCAAACATGAATCTCTCTGTGGAGTCCAATCTGTTACGAAAAAGGAAGGGAGTACAGTTCAAGCGAAATAGTTGCTTGGCATAAACGCTTGGAGAAATTTGTTATTCAGGCCATATGATCACTGTACTTCCCCCAAATTTTAAATGAAGCAATGAGTTAAGAAGGATAAAAGAAGCCCAGTAATGTGCTATACACATATTTACCAAAACATGTGCCTGTATATGCACATATACACAGCAAATAGCATAAGGAAGAATACAAACTTAAAATCTTTATATTATGAAATGCAGCATAGAAAATTACCTGTGTGCAAAATAGCCCACCTTAGAATCTAGTGAATCCAACTGAAACCTTCTTAGGACTCCAAAAACAATGCAGGAAGGTGGCACATTACAAAAAGCATATTCAAAAAGTAATGCTTTGTCCACACCTACCAATAATCAGTCACAAGTAAGATTTTATTTTTTTCTTCTTACTCTGTATCAATAGTAATATTTTAAAACTGATTCCATTTACAAGGACAAATTTTATTCTATGTCTATATACACAGAGAAATCTAAACACTTTTCTAATTTCACTGAGGGAGATAAAAAAAAAAGTACCATGTTTATGTTGTTGTTGTTGTTGTTGTTAGGTGCCGTCGAGTTGTGTCTGACTCATAGGGACCCTTATAGGGTTTACAATGGCTGATTGTTTCGGGATTGCCTTGAGAGTGGGTTGCCACGTCCTTCTCCCATTTTTTGTGGTGCTGGGAACCGAACGAGGGACCTCAGAGACTGCAGAGCGGTGCTCTACCAACTGAGCTAAATCCCAGCCCACCATGTTTATAGGGAACTCAAATTTTTACTAGGTTTACCTAGAAGTTTAATAAAGCCTAATCAACTTCCTTCTCCCAAGAAAAACTTTTGGAAACTTTACATGAGGATTCTTAAGTGTTAATACAGAGGTAATACAATAAGAAAAACTAAGCTTTAGGGCAAAAATTAATTGAAGGAGCATTTTTCCATGCACTACTGAAACAGATTATGAACTTAATAATTTATTGAATATTTAATGTGTGATATGCATGATATAATTACTTTACACAAGTTATCTTTCTTGATCCTCAGTAGTCCTAACAAAAGATGTTATTGTTATCCTCAATTTATTATTTTCCACATTTTGGTAATGAGTAAACTGAGGTATAGAGAAGTATTTCCTGAAAGTTATAAGTATAGCACGAACAAGAATTGAGATATGAACCTAAGTCTGTATGTCTTCACCAGTGAACATAACAAAAATGACAAACTAAATATTGATTGATTGATTGATATGCCAAACAAGAATAAAAAGATCTATAATATTGCATTGGAAGAGTGGCAATAAACCTAATTAAATATACTACTATAGTATATCATAAAGGTGACATTTTAAGCTAGTGGAAAGAAATGAATTATTCAAGAAAAGGTGTTGATACAACTGGCTAACCATTTGGAAAAAGAATAACATTGATTCCTACCTTGTGACATAAACCAAAATAAACTCCAGACGAATTATAGGTTTTTGTCCAAATATTTAAATTCAATTTGTTACATATATCAACTTGGCTGGGATTTAGCTCAGTTGGTAGAGCGCCGCTCTGTAGTCCCTGAGGTCCTGAGTTCAATTCCCAGCACCAAAAACAAACAACAACAACGACAAAAAAATGGGAGAAGGATGTGGCAACCCACTCCCGAGGCAATCCAGAAACAATCAGCCATTGAAAACCCTATAAGGGTCACTATGAGTTGGACACAACTTGATGGCACCCAACAACAACAACATATATCAACTTAGTCCAGAAAATAAAAGGCTGAGTGGTTTTCACAAATTCAGATATATTTCAGGAACAGGTATACATGCAGACTTGGATTTTTTCATTTCAAATTTTTGAATATTATTTGACCCATTATATTAAATGAGTAGATAGTGTGAGTGTATTTGATAAAACCATAATATGTATTTCTATTTTTGCTGCACCTGGGCTCACTTTACTATTGGCTATAATTTTGTAGCCCTGAAAATTTGTCTGGTTCTATTAGAACAAAGACTGGTGATTACAAAGAAAATCATTGACTGATCATGAAAGGTCTCTCAGAGAATTTATCTCAAATGAAAATATGGAAAAAGCATACTGTGTGTAATCAACCTGAAAACTCAGGAAAAGTCTTGATGAAGATGTTTCTAAATGTCTTAATTATATTCTTACCTCTATTAGAGTGTGTTATCTTTAGATAAATGACAATCATTTATTGTGAGCAACAGAGGGAGACCAGCCACCTGGAAGGGTCAAGCAGAAACTCACATGTGTCATGACTAATTTTAATTTTCTCCACTCACTCATGCTATAAATATACATTAAATAACTATCACATACCTCTCTGCTTAAAGACTGGACGTACAAGGCATACTGCCTCTCATCACAGATCTTACATGAAAAGTCAAGGATGGCGTCATGTATTACGTGTATTAAGTATTCTGATAGGAATCAAAGGTGTTGAGCATGAGGACAGGGAGCACAAACTAGTTCAGTACTAGTGAATAGAAGGGGCTTCCTTGAGGTGGTGATGGCAAAGTCTAATCATGGATGATGACTGCAAGTGTCAGGGAAAACCAGAGGTGGTTGGAATGAGACCAAAGGGGACTTCCAGGCAGAAGAAAAATAAATACAAAGATCAGAGGCAAGAGAGAATAAGGAGTGTTTACAGGAACTAAGAGTGGTCCAGTAGAGCTGGAATAAAATATGCAATGCCAAAACAGGGCAAGAAATTAGAGTAGAGTCTAGATAATAAGAACCCACAAGCCAGGTTAACTTCATAACCTTAGGGGGGCAACACGGGGCAGTGACTTGACACCATCGTACAACCATCTTGTGTCAAAGACAGCACCAGTATCTGCCTTCCAGGCTGCACATCACACACGGAGATCACTGCAGGCTGCAGGGCAATAAAGTTTATCTTATAAGTGATGATTTGAGCTAATAATAAAGTGGCCCACACTTCTAAAGACCTTACCCATACCCAAAGTCTAGGATTCTCTAGCTATCAATCACTATCAAGATTCTCATCCATACACCGGTCACACACATCTCTCCTCTGGCCCAAAACCTCATTTTTGCTTCCTTCCTTCTCCTTTCCATTCTGTGCTATGGATCTCCTATTGTCTGACTTACAGACTCCTCCATAAGTCAACATTTTTATGACTATCACCTTCATTTTCTTGATCTATAAAATCCTATTCACATGGACTTTGCTTCTTCTTCATATCACATCTCATGGAAAGATATTTTTTCTTCACCGGGCACAGTGGTGCATACCTGTAATCCCAGCAGCTCAGGAGGCAGAGGCAGGAGGATTGCAAGTTTGAGACCAGAGGCAGTCTGCGTAACTTAGTGAGACCCTGTCTCAAAAAAGTAAAAAAGAAAAAATGGGCTGGGGGTGTAGCTCAGTGGTCCAGCACTTGCAAAGCATGCAAGCATGAGGCCCTGGTTCAACCCCCAGTACCACAAAAAAAAAAAATTCTTTTTGCCAACTACCATGACCAAATAATTTTGACTCTTTCCTCCTATAAACCTTACCCTCTCCAACACCCAAACCATCTGGTTATAGCACAAACCTCATTTAAATTCTCTCCAGCTGTCTAATCCACTCACAAATGGAACTCTTCCTTCTAACCCTTTAAAGTTATCATCTTTCATCTGACCTCCCAGTGCCTTGAGCCCCTCACCTTTATTCACCTCAGCCATGTGTCAGCTTGATAACATCTGTTACTTCACTGTCACAAATAGCTGTACTATCTCCAATAGCTCAATTTCACGAAGATTTGTCTTAGACTACCACCTACCAACTCTCTCTAACTATATCATCAACCCTTCTGAGACATTCACCCATATCACTTTCTCTCCACTCATCTCCACTGTCTTGTTTCACTTCCCACACCTAGTTCTTCATTATTCAAAATTCTTTGTAACACCCACCCCCAACTGCCTTTGCCCTCTTCCCCTCAAAATCACTTAAGTGGCCTTTTGATCAAAATGGTTTTTGCTCAAGTAGCAGGAATACACTGTAACACATTCGAACACAAAGAAAATTTTTTTGTTCCTCCTAATTTGGAAGACTGAGAATCTAAAACAGCTGGATCTAGAATCAAAAATCAACAGGCACCTGTCTGTCTCTTTGCTATATTTTCCTACTTGATCATTATTCTTATACAATGATAAGGACTTAGTAACACTAGACATCTTTAAAATTAATAACCTGCAAAGAAAAGAGACCCAGGATCTCTATCAATCACTTTGAGTCTTCTTGAAATATGTGCCCTTGTCAGTATCCATCACTGTGGACAGGGAAATGGGGGCAATCTCAATGGATTTTACAAGTGTCAAGACTTCTCCTAGTGTGGGATAAATGGAGGAGCAGTGTTGACAGTTCCATCAGATGTAAATAGAAGACTGCTTCACAATAAGCACAATACCAATCCGATTGAATTCTCACTAAATATAAATATTTTCTATGTTTGAATATGAGCCTCTGGTCAAGAGAGAAAATCACTGGTTAACCTAGCTCGGTGATTTAATTTTAAATACATTGTTATTAGGTGCCTTCCATTCAGGTCTAACTCATAGTGACTCTACGTAAAACAGAATGAAATACTCTCCAATTCTGTATCAGGCACATGATCTTTTTTTATGTTTAAGCCCACTGTTTGAGCCACGATTTCAATCCATCTTGTTGAGGGTCTTCCTTTTTTTCACTGACCCACCACTCTCCCAAAAATGATGTCCTTCTCCAGGGATTGGTCCCTTCTGACAACATGTCCAAATATGTAAGACATGGTCTAGCCGTCCTTGTTTCCAAAGAGCATTCTGGTTGCACTTCTTCTAGGATAGACCTGTTGGTTCTTTTGGCATTCCATGGTATATTCAATATTCGTCTCCAGAACCATAATTCAAAAGCATCAATTCTTTTCCTGTCTCCTTTGTTCAATGTCCAGCTTTCACAACCATATGATGCAACTGGAAATAGCATGGCATGCGTCAGGCACACCTTGGTTTTCAATGTGATATCTTTACTTTTCAACATTTTAAAGAGGTCTTTTCTAACATCTTTTCCCAAAGCAATGCGTCTTTTGATCTCTTGACTGCTGCTTCCATGAGTGTTGATTATAAAATGAAGTAAAGCAAAATCTTGGGCAACTTCAATCTTTTTTCAATTTATCATGAAGTTGCATACTGACCCAGTTGTAAGGATTTTTGTTTTGTTGATGCTGAGGCACAATCCATATTGAAGGCTGTGTTCTTTGATCTTCATCAGTAAATGTTTCAAATCCTCTTCACTTTCAGCAAGCAGAATTGTTTCATCAGAGTAATGTAGGTTATTAATGAGTCTTTCTCTAATCCTGACACCATGTTCTTCTTGGTCAAGTCCAGCTTTTTAGATTATTTGCTAAGCATAGAAATTGAAGAGGTAACATGAAAGGATACAGCCCTGATGCACATCTTTATCCATTTTAAACCAGGCAGTGTTTCCTTGTTCTGTTTGAATGACTGCTTCCTGGTCCTTGTACAGACTCCTCATGAGTACAACTAAGTGCTGTGGTATTCCCATTCTTCACAATGTTATCCATGATCCACACAGTTAAATGCCTTTGCATAGTCAATAAAACATAGATAGATATTTCCTTGGTATTCTCTGCTTTCAGCTAATATCCATCTGACATCAGCAATGATGTCCCTGAATCCATTCCCTCTCCTAATCTGGCTGGATTTTTCTGGCAATTCCTTGTACTTACATTGCTGCATTTGGAAGAAGAACCTGGCAACCCACTCCCAAAAATCAATCTGCCATTGAAACCCCTATGAATAGCCGAGAAGCACTGACAAAGGTGTTTTGCCTGTTGTACATAGGGTCACTATGAGTTGGATACCAACTCGATGGGACCTGACAACAATACTGCTGCATATGGATATGATCATAAAAACTCAATTGGATATTCAATTCTTCCCAGGAAGCTTATTCCTCCTCCTTGGTACTTTGATTACCAACAATCTCAGCTCCATGTCTTGCTTTTCCTCCTTTCTCAGTATTTAACATACCTTCTCCACTATATCCACAACACATATGAGCCAATTTCAAGGAACTGCCTCACCTCTTCATCACAAAGTCTGCTTCCAACCTCCCCCAAGGAAGATTTTAGGGAAAGATGATGTCATTCTCTATAAAATAGAACAGAGAGAGAGGAAGAAAAGGAGGTTCGGAAAATAGCCAAGTGAGGATTTTTAGCAGTGCCTGAAGGTCAGGCAAGTCTTAGAAACTTATCAATATGTGTAGTCATAGAAGGCATTGTAGTCAGATCATCCAGAGAGATTATATTCAACAAGGAATAAACAAACAGAATGGAATCCGGAAGCACCAAGAGAGATATTAAGTGATTGTCTCAAAGAAGATCAAGATAACATAAAAAAGATAAAAAATCAAGAAGGGATACATATGGAGGCCAGTGAGGGTCAAGGGACATCACTGAAACCAAGGGAAGAGGGCTTTTCAAAGACAAGTAAGATTTGAATTCTGATTTGGTCTACTATATTCTATTTATCAACATGGGGCCATTTTGTTATGAACAGAAGCATCACTAATTATTTCCAATTCAGACAAAATTATTAAATGTTAAATGGTACTTGTGGTTAAGAGAATGACTGATTTAAAGAAAAGACAACTGGACTCAATAATTAAGACTGATTGGCAATCTTTTTACAGTAATTCCTTTAGAGGGACTTATGCAAAATTCGGAGATAAAAGCCATTTAAATTAAGGAAGTCCTGAGATAATAGTTTTGGAATGAAGACTTTTCAGATTACCTAGAGGATAAAAAGTTAGATCTGAGGCAAGACTAAATGTTTTTAAAAATTCATTAATTTGAACTTTCTGATGCATATGCAAACAAAACCCAAATGGAAAGGCATTTAGGGAATGACTCTGTTTGCCTTTATTATATCCCTTAAGCTAAATAAGGAAAAAAGGAAGGAAGGAAGGAAGGAAGGAAGGAAGGAAGGAAGGAAGGAAGGAAAAATTGATAGTTTGGCTCAGTTAGCATGAGTAGAAAAAATATATATAAGAAATAGACTTCTGGGAATTTTTCTATATACACACACTTTTATGACCTATCATGACAAGCAGGTAACTAAGGATTTGCATATTCCAGTTCTGGCTATATACCTTTAAAAAAGTTTGTTGTTGTTGTTAGTTGCCGTCGAGTCGGTATCTGACTCATAGCGACCCTCATAGAGTTTTCAATGGCAGACTGTTTCGGGATTGCCTTGGGAGTGGATTGCCAGGCCCTTCTCCCATTTTTGCGGTGCTGGGAATTGAACTCAGACCTCAGAGACTGCAGCGCAGCACTCTACTAACTGAGCTAAATCCCAGCCCTTTAAAAAAGTAGTCACCATGAAATTACCTTTAAAAAAAAAAAAAAAAAGCTAGTTTGGGTATAAAAGTTTAAAAAGTTTGTGATCACTTCCACAGTGTTGGGATGCAAAAATTAAGGATGGACTAGTCTTCCTCTCTGACTTCCAGGTTATGCTTTGTGGCTGGACTCTTCCCCTCACAGATGCGTATTTTGTGACCAAAATTTACCTGTGTGTTAAAGAATCACTGATTTAAAAATCATGAAAATTCATCTACCACAACCACTTTTCTTCCTTGACAAACACTGAGAAATATAAAGTAGTTCAGTATCTTCTCTATTTGGTACATATTTTCCAAATACAGCATGCTGTTGTTAGGTGCTGTTGAGTCAGGTCCAACTCATAGTGACCCTATGCACCACAGAAGGAAATGTTACCCGACACGGTGCGTGCTTGGCACCATATCACGGTTTCACTGCTATTCTTAGGGTTTGCAATGTCTAATTGTTTCTGGATTGTTTGAGGTTTGTTTTGGGGGTGGGCTGCCTGGACCTTCTCCCATTTTTTGTGGTGCTAGGGATCAAACCCAGCTAGAGAGTGCAGAGCAGCACTCTACCAACTGAGTCAAACCCCAGCCCAAAATACAGCATGGGAAAATGAAATACAAAGTAACCCAAATATATTTAGGTTTTTAACTTACAAAGAATTAAGTTTCTCCCAATAGAGCCCACAGAATGGGAGAAAATCTGTGCATCCTATACATCTGACAAGGAACTAATTTCTAGAATATATAAATACTTATAAATACTTATATTTAATATAAATATATAAATACAACATAACAAATAACCCAATAAGTAAGTGGGCAATGGATCTGAACAGACAGTTCTCAAAAGAAATATGAATGGCCAATAAACACATGAAAAAAAATGTTCAACATTCCTAGTCATTAGAGAAATGCAAGTCAAAACAACACTGAGATTCCATCTCACTTCAGTAATGGCCAAAATTAATAAAACAAATAATAAATGCTAGTGAGGACACAGAGAAAAAAGAACCTTCTTAAAATGCTGATGAGACTATAAATTAGTTCAGCCACTTTGGAGATCAATATGGAGGTATCTTAGAAAACTAAGAATTACCATATGAACAAGCTATGCCACTCCTGGGAATATACTCAAAGGAAGATAAGTCATAATACCACCACCACACCTGCACTTCCATATTTAATTCCGCAATCTTCACAATTGCAAGATTATGGAATCAACCAAGATATCCATCAGCAAAGGAATTAGGCTGAAAAATTTGGGTATACAATATACACAATGGAATATTACTCAGAAATAAAGAAGAATGAAATTATGTCATTTGCAGCAAAATGTGTGGAATTGGAAAACATTTTAAGTAAATTAACCCAGACACAAAAAGAGAACTGCCATACGTTTTCACTCATATGTGGCAGCTAAATCTAACTTAAAGGGGAAAAAATTGCATACATAGATATATAAAAATGAACAATCATACTTATCTAAGAATGGAAAATACTGATAGGTGTAGGCAGGGGATAAGCAGGTGGAAGCAGAGGTTGGGAAAGTGGGGAAGGTGAGGGAGAACAATGTAGAGAGGTAAAGAGGGAGAGGAGAAGCATAAAATATAGGATTCAACTACATGAATATATGAAAAAAGGAGGGAAGGAGAGTATAGCCTATGATTGCATATAATTCCCATTACATATTAATGAAAATTCCTACATTTTTTTCTTTTCTTCTTTATACTGTATTGTCAAATATGTAAGATGATGAATGTGTAAGCAAAACTGATTTAATAGTTGCATAATGGGCATAGCAAATGACTTGTTATTCTCTATCCCACTGACATTTATAAATAAAATAAAGTTTCTCCCAGTAATCTTCGCCAAAATACATATGTATTTATAGAGGTAATCTCTTATTCTTTCATGAACTGATAGCATGATAACAGATAAAATGCCAGCCACTTCAGCAAGTGTTTATTTTACAAAAGTGTAAAAACTGTTGATGGTAAAGTAGAAATATTTTATAATAAAAAAATGCCTGACCATGCTGAACAATAGCATATTTATGATAATAAAGGTTAAGAATTTTGGAGAGCTTCAAAAACAAAGACAATTATTATAAGATGTGTTGCTAGGAATGATTATTTTCATTATAACCAAAAATGAGCCTAAAAGTTAAATTGTAATTTACTCTGAAAGATATTTGATTTGGGCTGGGGTTGTAACTCCATAGAAGAGCACTTGCCTAGGAAATGCAAGGCCCTGGGGTTGAACCTTGGTCCCACAAGAAAAACAAAAAGATATTTGATTTTATGTTTTAAGTTGAATACCCTAGTAATTGTCTCATCACCACTATTATTTTTAACAGAGGCTAAACTGAAAGCACAGATTATGTAATATGATTTTCTTTCTTTCTTTCTTTCTTTCTTTCTTTCTTTTTTTTTTTTTTTTTTCAGTGCTGGGAGGCTGAACTCAGAGCCCTGTGCCTATTTTGCAAACGCTCTAACACTGAGCTGCACCCTCAGCTTCTGTTTTACTTTTTGATCTTGAATCAGGGTCTCAAGTTACACCGGCTGCCTCTGGACTTCAACTTGTGATCCTTCTACCTCGGCCTCTCGAGCTGCTGGGATTACAGGAGTGTGCCACCCTGACCTGCCCATGAAATGAACATGAATAATAACTAATATCGTATCTCCTTTCCAAAAGAACTGTTGATTTTAAAAAGTAGTAATCAACCAGGGGCAGTGACATACACCTGTCATCCCAGCTACTTGGGAGGTAGATGTGGGAGGATAGTGAGTTTGAGGCCAGAGGCAGCAAGTGTAACTTAGCAAAACCATCTCTCAAAATAAAAAAATAAAATATGAGCTGGGGATGCAGTCAACTGGTAGAGCACTTGCAAAGTATGTGTGAGGCTCTGAGTTCAACTCTCAAGGACCACAAAATAAATAAACAGATAGATAGATGGATAGACAGTAGTAATTCAACTAATAGTGCCTTATCTTACCCATACCTGCACACTTGGGAAGGAATAGGCATGCAAGTGAAATAATGAAATACTAATAGAAAAAAATCAAAATTTACCTGATAGGAAGAAAAAGGAAAATATTCCATAAAACAAAATTACTTCAACAAAATGGCTACAGAACATATATTTTTCAGTGTTTAGAAGTATAATCTGTTGTTGTTGTTAGGTGTTGTCCAGTAGGATCCAAGATAGGGACCCTACGTACAACAGAATGAAACATTCCCCAATCCTGTGCCAGGCCCAGCACTATGTCAGTGCTTCTCTGCTATTCATAGGTGTTTCCATGGCTGATTGCTTTGGGATTGCATCAGGAGTGGGTTGTCATGTCCTTCTCCCATTTTTTGTGGTGCTGAGGGTCAAACCCAGGGGCGCAGAGACTGCAGAGCAGCAGTCTACCAACTGAGCTACACCCCAACCCAGAAGAATAATTTACTTGTGCTCAATTTCCCAAAAGATAGAGGAAAATTTTAGTCATAAGCCCTGGCCTTGTGATTTTTGTGAAATGGTATCAGAAAATTCTTCATGTGAACCACAGAAACAACTATCATAGCATCTAACATTTCAAGTTCTTACTACATGCCAATCATTTACCTATGTAATTTTATGTATTACTTCATTTGTTGTGTAGATATTTAAAGATTTTATTGAGAAAAAAATAAGATACATGTAGCTTGAGTACAAGACTTAAAATAAAACTCCATATTTTCACATATCCTTTAATTCCTAATGATGTAATGCAAGTGAATATGATAAATAATTACTGCATCAGGAATAAAAACATATTAATATAAAACATGGTATCTAAATGAGTTTGACAAGACTTGTTATTTATTGATTTTCATCTGTTTTCCCACAATGAATTACAATGCAAAAAAAAAAAAGCCATCACAGGTGGAGACAGAGAATCAAAATATGTGTGATGTCTCTTGGATGACAAGTGATTTTTTACTTGAAACACCTCAATTTTCATTCTCTCTTTCTGTAATTGACATAATTTAAAAGTATTTTCTCATTTCTCTGAAAGAAATGTGTCAAATTTCTTTCTTGAGTCTCCTATAGAAATTCCTTGTCTCTCAAACTGCATTTATTTTTTAAATTAATTTTTATTAGCATATAATATTTGTATATATTCATGAGGTAAAATGTGTGGTTTTGATTCATGTATACATTGGACAGTGCTCTGTTCAGGTTAATTATTAGCCCATCTATCACTTCAAACTGTTGTAATTTTTTTTTACAGTGCATTTCATATCTCAAAATAGAAACACTAGACATGGTGGCACACTCCTGTAATCCAAGCACTGGGAAGGCTGAGGCAAGAGGATAGTAAGTTCTAGGCCATCCTGGGTTACATAGTGAGACCCCATCTCAAAACAAAACAAAACAAAAATAGAGGAGAGGAATTTTAATTCCTCTATTCTGTTTTGAGATATGTAATAGATCTCTACCTGCAGAACAATGAAACTAGATGCCACCTCTGGCCAGTTACAAAAATCAACTCAAAATGGATGAAAGACTTAAATGTAAAAACTAAAACTATGAAACTGCTAGAATAAAATACAGAGGAACTGCTCCAGGAGATTAACCTAAGCAATGAATTTTCTTGGATTTGATCCCAAATGCACAGGCAACAAAAACAAAATTGACAAATGGGATTTTGTTAAGCTAAAAAGCTCTGCATAGTAAAGGAAACAATCAATAGAGCACAGTGACAACTTACAGGACGGGAGAAAATATCTGCAAAATATGCATCTAACGAGCACTTATGTCCAGAATATATAAGAAACTCTAAAGACTCAATAGCAAAAACAAACAACTCAATTAAAAATGAGCTAAAGATCTGAATAGACATTTCTCAAAATGTAGAGAAAGAACTCTTACACATTGTTGGTGAGAATGTAAATTAGCTAATTTCAAGTAGAGTTCTCCATCTATCTTGACACTATTGAAATTGAAAATCAATATTCATCGCATAAAATGAACAGGAAATATAAGTTTTATGAGTTCACATGTGATTTGGTCATCCTGTTGATTTAATACATACATTTAGGAAATAGCTGTTACATAATAAAATTACAGCATTGAATACTTGGAAACTACAAATTATAAAAAGCTTTTTATGTGAGTTCATTCTTCTTGTGTGTGCTTTTTTAAGAGAAGGTCTCAGCCTTATACCCCAGATTGGCCTGGAACTCAGTATATAGCCCAGGGGGATGTCAAACTTTCTATTCTTCTGCCTCAGCCTCTCAAGTGCTAAGATTACAGGATGTACCACAACTCTCTATATTTGTTCTTATGAGATCATTTGGGTTTTGCTCTTTTCTTCCAAATGTGAGATCTTCTCATAATCGTCATAGCATTATTCTCATAATTACCAATGAACAATTATCAATGGCCATGAAATAGTTAAATAGATTATGTTTTGAATCCTGGATTAAGTGATTAGACACACCAATAAATACTAGAAATAAAATACAGATGTTCTTTGATCACAGTGGGGTGCATGATGACACTCTCATCGTAAATTAAAAATATGTTGCTGTTGTTAGGTGCCGTCAAGTAGGTATCCGACTCATAGCGACCCTCATAGGGTTTTCAATGGCTTGACTGTTTCGGGATTGCCTTGGGAGTGGATTGCCAGGTTCTTCTCCCATTTTTGCTGTGCTGGGAATTGAACTCGGGACCTCAGAGACTGCAGCGCAGCACTCTACCAACTGAGCTAAATCCCAGCCCAAATTAAAAATATAGTAAGTCAAAATACATTTAACACATCTAACCTACTAAACATTGTAGTTTAACAGTATAGTATACTGTAGAATATGGGTTATTCACCCTTGGACTCTTTTGGCTGACCCAGAACTGTGGCCCAGTGCTGCTGTGGGGCATCACAAGAGATTATGGTACCACATACTCTATGCCCATATTTTTTGAAAGATCAAAATTCAAAGTGTGAAATACAGTTTCTACTGAATGTGTTTCCCTTCCATTCCATTCCAACATCAAAATATCATAAATCCAACTATTATAAATAGGGGACCATCTGTAATAATGATAACAGCAACATGACAACAATATAAAGTACATGGAACTGATAAAGGAAAGAAATCTCTAACCTCAGTAAAAATATTCAGAGACAGGAAGGCAGACACAGAATGAAATTTCTTAGTTTGTGAATGGCATAGAGTTCCATGGACCCCGTGTTTTCAAGAAGTAAACCATGATAGATTCCCTCTGGTGTCCAGGGCATGAGCTCTTGAATGATAGAAAATGAAAAGACACCATTTCCAGAAAACCCATGGCTTGGCAAGAACTGAGAGAGAGACGGACTGGAAGGTAGATGTTGGGCAGTGCCAGGTACCCTGTACAGCTCCTTAGGAAAATTGCAGACAGGCTTGATCTTAAGACTTAAGAGACTTGTTAAAAATAAGGATTCCAGCTCTGTGCAGTGGCACATGCCTGTAATCCCAGCGACTCAAGAGTTGGAAGCAGGAGGATTGCAAGTTCGAGACCAGAGGCAGTCTGCATAATTTATCAAGACCCTGTCTCAAAAAAAAAAAAAAAAAAGTAAAAATATGGGCTGACGGTGCAGCTCAATGTACAGCACACGTAAAGCATACAAGCACAGGCCCTGGGTTCAATCCCCAATACCACAAACAAACAAACAAAAAATAAAAAAAAAAACAAAGAAGAAGAAGGATTCCTAGGCCTCCTTTAACTGAATCAGAATGTCCAGAGCAGGGTCCTAGAAGTATTTAACAAGTCCTACATGTGAAATTTTTATTATATGCACGTTTAGAAACATATTTCTCATGCAAGCAACTTTGCAATAGTGATCAGAGAGTAATTCCTAATTAGTGAATAAATATGTACAATGTAGGGTTTCTAAATTTAGCAAAGAAAAATACATGAAACCCAGTTAAATTTGAATTTCAGAAAAATAAGGTATAATTTTTGGTTTGTATGTTTCAAATACTGCATACTTACACTAAAAAAAGTTATTGTTTTTGTGAAATACAATTTTAACCACATATCCTATATTTTATTTGGCAACCCTATTCAGGATATCATTATATGACATTACTTTTTTTTAAGAAAAAGAAGTCAACTGGCTCTCCCTCTGTATGAGCATTACTATAGTAAAAAATTTAATCTAAGAATCAATGGCATCAACTTTCTTACCAATTCTCAACATTCTTAAAACTAGCTACTACCTATAAATGTACTAACATATTTTGAAGATGTTTATGTTACCTGGTGGATCAATCATTCCAATTATTTTCCAAGAATAATCTATTTCTTTGGAACAATTATTAAGCTCTAGAGACACAGAAAATCAACCCAATTTCCTTAGTACCATTAATGGTAATTCGCCTTAAAGAGCATGGAAATGTGTGTAAAAAAAAATAAAAGGCCATTTCTTTCTCTCCCTGCCCCCAATAAAGTTAATGAACTCTACTTTAAAGGTCGGGGGCTGGGATTTAGCTCAGTTGGTAGAGCGCTGTGCTGCAGTCTCTGAGGTCCTGGGTTCAATTCCGAGCAGTCCAAAAATGGGAGAAGGGCCTGGCAATCCACTCCCAAGGCAGTCCCAAAACAGTCAGCCATTGAAAACCCTATGAGGGTTGATATGAGTCAGATACTGACTCGACAGCACCTAACAACAACAACAACAACAACAACATTAAAGGTCATTTATCTCTTAGATCAAAAGTTTTACAGAATCCATCTTCATTAATAGCCAAGTATATGTCAGAGATCTGGAAGTAGAATGAAAAGAAAAACAAGCCATCCTCCTAGAAAATAAACTCATTTTAAGACCAAGCAGTTGAGGACTACCTGTTATCATTTTTTGCTATCAGGTTCCTTGTCTGTTGCTCTGAAAGCCTCCAGAATAAGGTAAATGACAATACAGTTTAATGCCGGGTTGTCATGGTCTAACAGAGCTCTCAATTTTAAAACATGAACATGGCACTGGATATTTTGGTTAAGAGAACACACTCCAAGGCATTCCTCAGAATCAGTAAGCCACATTTCTAAAAAGGCATCAAGATTACATCATTCTTCCTGGTTAGTTTTGAGATCTTCACAATACCTCTTACTCTAAGATGCACAGATGTTTTTCTTTTGTGATGGAAGTGGCGCTGATGTGACATGAAAACCAAACTAGGATCTTTGCCTCCATAAGAGATTTCAGAAGGTCACGTGACATAATTACATAAGGTTTTGCTTATGAAAATAAAATTTCTTAGAAATTCGTTTAGTAAACCATTAGATTACAGAGATATATTTCTCAGAGAAGCTGGAACTCAGAAAACACTGAAATGAATCTCACAACTGTTAATATAAATTGGCCCAGAAACATAAAGATACAATTTAAACTAAGCTTAAGAATTGCTTTGAAAGAACTTGTGTGGGTGTGGGAAGCAAACAGAAATGTCACAGGCAAAGATTAAATGCATGATCCATATGGTTGAAAATCCTGGGTTACGATTCTCAAGGTAAGCGCCTCAGTGTTGAGTGTTCCTAGAGTTTAGAAGCAGCTGATGTTATTGTGCAAAGGATTCAGAAAAACAAAGTAAAAAAACCTTACTGCAGGAGCCAGAACTTCTTGAGATGCTTTAACATACGTTCAAATTCAAATTTGTGATTTTAAAATAAATACTTTCAGCAGAGGCTGAAGAAGGAATGGAACAGGAAGGAAAGGGATTGATATCTATGGCTACTAGTGACAACCACATGGATCACAGGATCACAATGTTCTGGCAAAATGATGAGGATTGGTGTTAATTATTATGCAGAATTAGGAAAGCATTGTTTACATGAACAAAAACTGCAAAAAAAAAAACAGAATTTCTGGGTGTGAAAGCAAAATTAATGAGAATTTATTGTAAGAGGAGATGAAAAATGAGAGCAAGGCTAGATGAAATGACACAGTAAAAGATAATATAAAAAGATTTCCCTCACACCCAACTGTTGTAATGGCTTTCTCAAGATTATATTACTGCATAAATTCCAGTCAAATTTTCATCTACATCACACTTTTAGGGACCTATTCTATGCATAAATGGGAATCCTTTTGGAATCCTTGGGAAAAACTCAAGACAAAGATAAATATTTTCCACTTTTAATATCTCAACTTGTTGTTAGATGCCCTTGAGTCAGTCAGGTCCGACTCATGGCATCCCTATTTACAAAAGAACAAAACACTCCCTGACACTGTGTTAGTGCTTCTCTGCTATTCATAGTGCTTCTCTGTTATTCTCTGGGTTTTCAGTGGCCTCCTGTTTTAGGATTGTTTCAAGAGTGGGTTACCAAATCCTTCTCTTCTTTTTGCAGTGCTAGGGGTTAAACCCAGGGCCTCAAAGAGCACTCTACCAATTGAGCCAAACCCCCACCACTAGTTTAATGTTTATAATTGGCTCTCATAGAAGTAAATACCAGTTTAGTTTCTCAAAAAATTTTTAAAAATGTATAAGAATATCCTGTTACTACAAATTCTTTTTCATTCCTTGGCTATTCAAATAGTCTGGTTGTACTTATTAGAACTAATTAAGTAAAAGTAATCAAATCTTGAATGCTTGGGACCTGAAGTGTTTCCCCCACAAAATAGTTTCTGTTTTTTGATATTTGTAATATTCTTCCCCACTCTGACACAATTAGTAAGTTGCAAATTATCCTAATTAAGTTTATGTCTTTATTCATTTACCACAGATATTTTGTAGCTGGATATATAAGTGCCCACTATAAAACAAACAATAATAACTGTGACCTTATGTACTGGCTACTAATGATGAATGAATAGTACATGACACCTGCTTTTGATTTCATTTGAAATCTGTCCCAAGAGTTCTGTGAACTTCTAAGTATGGCCTTGATCACTGCCATAATCTAAGCAAGAATTTCTAGAGTAGCTTAATATTCTGCAATTTTAGATTTTTTGACATCTGGATTTGAAAGGTTATTCAAAAGGTAAGCTAAAATACATTGGACATTAGATGGGTTTTGATGTTCATTATGAAATAGATTTTTTTAAAGTAGGATTTGAATTGCAAACATTTTTGAGGACAAAGCTACTTCTCTGTGAATGGAAGGAGACAAGGTACCACTGCAGGCAGGAGGTCATAAGCTTCAGACAGTGATTGGAGAGAGAACACTTTCTTGTTCAAATCATAGCCCAGATTTAAATCTTTGATGGCTAATCTAGCTCCCTTACCTCATATATGGTGAGACTCACAAGACACAAATCACCAGGTCTCTAGTCACTGCCCACCATTCCATCTTCAATCCTTATACTCTTACCAATGGAGCCAAACACCAGCCACTAGTTTAATATTTATAATTGGCTGTCAGAGAAGTGTATAAACTATAAGGACACTTGTGATCATATCTATTTCCTTCAGTGGTTTATCACCACAATAAAAAACTATGCTCTAATCCCAGCCTGTATTTCTAGCCTCATCTCAGCCTACTCTTCTGTCATTGTTGTTATTGTTAGGTGACATCGAGTGGAGTCTCACTCATAGCGATCCTATGTACAACAGAACGAACACTCCCCAACACTGCACCATGCCTGGCACTATATCAGTGTTTCTCTTCTATTCCTAAGGTTTTCAATGGCTAATTGTTTGGGGAGTGGACTGCTGCATCCCTCTCCCTAGCCTACAGCACCCAGTAGTTGCAAGCGGTCTCCCATCCAAGGACTAGCCAGGCCGACCATGCCTAGCTTCGGAGAACAGACTGGATCAGATGCCAGAGTGGTATGGCTGTAAAGTCACATTAATGATCTGTTATTTCTTAGTAATTCTATGCCTTCATGGATTCCCTCTGCCTTCTCCTATTTCACCTCTTTCTGAACTTGTTCTTAAATATACCACATACACAATCACATATACCTGTGCCACGAAGCACCTAATAATATATGTCTGTATCCTGGCATTCACACACTGTGTTGTAATTACTTATTTGCATATCTGTTTTCCCTACTAACAAATATTTCTTTCAAGTCAGAAAGACTGTACCTTATTCACTTGTATTCTTGGCACCGTGTTTAGTCTCCAGCACTTGCCAAATACTTGGTACAAGTTCAATGAATGGATAAATGATAATTCTCCATAATTACATAAAAATCAGAGAGACTGCACATTATTATATGACTTCATCAATTGAAACAAACACAAGCTATTGCAACATAAGACCATTACATAAATTCTTAAGGTTAACTAACTTATTGCTTTGAAAAACACAAGCATTTATACTCATAATCATTCTTAAATATAAAAAACTGAATCCTTTATTTTATGTCTTTATTTTTTTGATACTTGGGGGTTGAACCCAGGGCCTTGCACATACTTTGCAAGTTCTCTACCACTGAGTTGCACCCCTGACCCATTTTTTATTTTTTCACTTGGAGACAGGGTCTCACTAAGTTACACTGGTGGCTTCTCCTAGAACTTGTGATCTTTTTGTCTCAGTCTCCCAAGTCACTGGGATTAAAAACATGCACCCCTGCACTCAGCTTCCTGATGTCTTTAAATTAGAACCATCATTGGGAAATAGAAAAGGATCACTTCAGAAGAAATTGAAAAAAACAATTAGCCATTCAAAAATCCTATGAATACCATAGAAGCACAGTCAAATATAGTGCCAGAAAATGAGCCCCCTAAGTTGGAAGCATTCAAGAGACAACTGGGGAAGAGCTGCCTCCTTAAAGTAGAGTCAATCTTTATTATGTGACTAAAGACTCTGGGACCCCCTTTTGCTGATGTGGTATGACTCAAAATGAGAAAAAACATAGTGGCTGCCAAAATGGGCTCAAATATAAAATGTCAGATGGTGTGCATGGCATAGTTTTGGGTAGTGTTTTGTTCTGCTGTACTTAAGGTTACTATGAGTCAGATCTGAATTGAGACACCTAACAACAAGAATTCATTTTATGTTAAATACTTCAAAGCATCATATAAATAATCCATGAAAGAAAGATCATGAAAAAAATCCTTAAAATGTGTCTAACTTCTAGGACTAGATACTTTTTTTTCAAGCAAGGACAAACAGGATCCAAATAACTTTCCTTACAATACACTACTAACATCTTGCTGGGGTTTGGCTCAGTGGGTAGAGTGCCACCTTCCACTCTTTGAGGCTGCAAAAAATGGGAGGACAGGGCAATCCACTCCCAAAGCAATTCTGAACTAATCAGCCATTGAAACCCCCGTGAGTAGCAGAGAAGCACGGACATAGTGCTGGGCATGGCATGGTGTCAGGAAGAGTTTTGTTTTATTGCACATATTGGACCTGACTCAATGGCACCTAACAACTAACATCTCATTTAAAATCTTTGCATCTTTTAGTCTTTCCTGATTTATTCATTTTTAAGCAGAATTTTTAGAAATATGATTATCTATAGTATAATTATTTAGAACCTTTCCTTTCCTTTTATTTTAATTTTACTTTTTGCGTCAGGGTCTCACTGAATAGCCCAGGCTGTCCTGGAGCTAATTATGTAGGCCAGGCTGGCATCAAACTTGCCTCAATCCTCCTCCTTCTGCCTCCCTGGGAGTACAGGGGTGTGCCATTAGACCTAGCTGTTTATTTTCTTTGTTTTTAAAATTAAATTTAAAATAATACTTAGGAGCCCAGAGACTATGTATGATTAACTCGCAGAAAACTCAAATTCTGCTGATGACAAAACATGTCATCATATTGTAACTATTAAAACTTGAGAATTTGTGAAGGATTGCTTATTGTTTTTCTTAATCATTGGCATAAATTTAGATTGAGTAATAGAAGAAGAACTCTTTTGGAAAAGGTCTGAAGTAACAGGTTTTCACTTATATATAATTAAAACAGTTTATTGCATGTCATTTTTAGTGCTAAGAACTTAAAGGCAATAAACTTTCTATAAGCTACCAGTTTACAGATTAGCTATTTCAATTACAAAATTATCTGATTTGTAGAGAATGATGTCTGGATTACCATTTTAAGTGAAATAAAATACAATTATCATTTATTTGAACTGAATTAAATATTTTCTCAAGGCCTCAGAGATGTTTTAGATGTGCTCTATCCTCTCAGGAATTTTAATGTTATTTATACTTACTATCACTTACACATCACTCATTCAACAAATATTGAAACTATCTTAACAGATTTTGCTGAAGTATCAAGAATGAATTTGAGTTTACGTACTGTCAACTAAGAGATTTCTTATAGTTCAGATGGAATTTAAGGTGTCTTCAATTATAAATGTTCCATTATTTTATATGCCTCCAAGAAAGAAAAAGCATACCTGCTCTTTAAACTTTTGGCACTGTGATTTATCACCTACCATATTTATTTTCTATTTATTAAACGGGGCTTTTCAGACTTCCCGGTATGTAGGTATTCCACCAGCTCCTGCTGAAAACGTATACAAAATAGATTGCTCATTATGTGCCCCAGCCTTGGTACTTAATAGTTATACATATATAGGCAGAATATGATATTTTAATAAGGTATACATTGTGCAGGGCTGGGATTTAGCTCAGTTGGAAGAGTGCTGCTCTGTGCTCTCTGAGGTTCTGGCTTCGATCTGCAGTACTACAGAAAAATGGGAGAACAATGTATTAGCCATTGAAAACTCTATAAACAGCAGAGAAGCACCGATATAGTGCTGGGCCCGGCACGGTGTGGGGAATGTTTCCATTTGTTGCACAGAGTCACTATGAATCAGACCCATCTCAATAGCACCTAACAACAATGTACATTGTACAACAGTTAAATATGGTTTCTTAGCCATCCATCCCCTCATATATTTATCATATGTTTTTTATGAAAATATCCACAATCCTCTTTTCTAGCTACTTTGGAATATTCAATACAGTATTAACAATAGTCATCCTGCTGTCTTGCAACTAGCATACTCCTATCTAACTATAATTTTTAACTACTGACTAAACTTCACCTATCTTGTAACTTCACCCACTTCTTCTCCTTCCCAGCTTCTTGTAACCACTCTTCTACTCTGTACTATGAAATTAGCTTTTATACATGTCACACATTAGTAAGCTTATGTGATATTTGCATTTCTATTCAAGGCTTATTTCAATTAGCATAATGTCTACTATATTCGCCTGCAGCGGTAGCCCTGTGGCATCCGATCCCGTCAGATCTCGGAAGCTAAGCAGGGTCAGGCCTGGTTGGTACCTGGATGGGAGACCGACTGGGAACACCAGAAGCTGTAGGCTTGGGAGAAGGGCCTGGCAACCCCCTCCCAAAAATCAATCTGCCATTGAAAACCCTATGAACAGCAGAGAAGCACTGACAGTAGTGTTTCCCCTGTTGTACAGAGGGTCGCTATGAGTCGGATACCGACTCGACGGCACCTAACAACAACAACAACAACTACTATATTCATCTATATTGCTAAATGACATGAATTCCTTTTTTCTTATAAATGAGTAGTATGCTTTTGTGTATATATATCACATTTTAATTATCCATTCATCCATTCATGGACACTTCAGTTGATTCTGTATCTCGGCCACTGAGCCATTCCCCTGCCACTGAGCCATTCCCCTGCACATTTTTTTATTTTGAATCAGGATCTCACTAAGTTACACAGGCTGCCTTTGTCCTTGAACTTGCAATCCTCCTGCCTCAGCCTCCCAAATCACTGGGATTATAGGCATGAGCCATTGCAGCTGACCATTGTGATTGTAATGAAAACAAATTTTATCTAAATAACTTATTAGTTTTATACTAGCTTCTCTAATCACAGGCTTCCTTGGTCTATGAATACTAAAATATGACTGTGCTAAAAGCAAAACTTTAGAAGTTAAATTTAATAGTTTACTTGAACACAGTAATTCATGAGTTAGGCAGCACTCAAAAGTAGGAGAGGTTTAGAGATCTCAACTCAGCAACACATGAAGACAGTATTTAGAAATAGAAAATGGAAATAATGTACAGAAACAGTTTAAATGATTACCATTCAGCATTTACTTTCTTCAGCCATTTTCTAGAGTGAAATTACATGTGAAAAATCATGGAAGAATAAAACTAGATTGCATATGAACTAAAAGTAGGTTTACCCTTTAGCCATACTACCCTAGTGTCTGATTCCATCTGAACTCAGAAGCTAAATAGGGTTGGGCCTGGTTAGTAATTGGATAGGAAACCACATGGGAATACCAAATGCTGTAGGCTTGGGAGAATGACCTGGCAGCCCACTCCCAAAACAATCAGCCATTAAAACCCTATGAATAGCAGAGAAGCATTGACATAGCGCCAAGCGGGGCAGAGAGTCTGGTAGTGTTTTGTTCTGTTGTACACAGCTTTTCCCAAAGCAATGAGTCTTTTGATTTCTTGACTGTTTCTTCCATGGGTGTTGATTGTAGAACCAAATAAAGCAAAATCGTGGACAACCTCAAACTTTTCTCCATTTATCATGAGGCTGCATACTGAGCCATTTGTAAGGATTTTTGTTTTGTTGATGTTGAGTCACAATCCATACTGAAGGCTATGTTCTTTGATCTTCCTCAATAAATATTTCAAATCTTCTTCACTTTCAGCAAGCAGAGCTGTGCCATTGGCACAACACAGGTTGTTAATGAGTCTTCTTCCAATCCTGATGCTGTGTTCTTCTTCATAAAGTCCAGTTTCTAGGATTATTTGCTCAGCACAGAAATTAAAGAGGTATGGTGAAAGGATACAGTTCTAACATACACCTTTCTCAACATCAAACCAGGCAATGTTTTCTTGTTGTGTTCAAATGACTGCCTCCTGGGCCATTACAGATTCCTCATGAGTACAATTAGGTCTTCTGGTATTCCCATTCTTTCTAGTATTATCCATAATTTTTTATGATCAACACAGTCAAATACTTTTGCATAGTCAATAAAACCTAGATAAACATCCTTCCAATAATCTCTGCCTTCAGCTAACATCCATCTGATATTAGCAATGATGTCGCTGGGTCCCTGCCCTCTTCTGAATCCTGCTTGATTTTCCAGCAGTTCCCGGTCTATATACTGCTGCAGTTGTTTATGAATGATCTCTAGTAAAACTATACTTGCATGTGATATTAATGATATTGTTCGATAGTTTCCACATTCAGTTGGATTCCTTGTCTTGGGAATAGGCACAAATATGGATCTCTGCCAGTAAATCGGCCAGAAGCTATTTTCCAAATTTCTTGGCACAAACATGTTAGCACTTCCAGTACCATATCTGTTTGTTGAAACATCTCTATTGGTATTCTATCAATTCTGGAAGCCTTGTGTTTTGCCAGTTTCTTCAAGACAGCTTCCACTTCTTCCTCCAGCACCATTGATTCTTCATCATAGGCAACCTCTTAAAATGGTTGGTCATCCACTGATTCTTTTTTGTATAATGACTCTGTGTATTCCTTCCATTTTCTTTTGATGTTTCCTGCCTTATTTAATCTTTTCCCTGTAGAATCTTTCACTATTGCCACTTGAGGCTTGAATTTTTCTTCAATTCTCTAAGTTTGAGAAACACTAAGCATGTTCTTCCCTTTTTGTTTTTTGTCTCCAACTCTTTGCACATGTCATTAAAATATTTAATTTCATCTTCTCAAGCTGCTTTTTGAAATCTTCTGTTTAGTTCCTTAACTTCATCATGTCTTCCTTTTACCTTAGCTGCTTGATATTTAAGGGCAAGATTCAATCTCTTGATATGTAATTTGGCCTTTTCTTTTTTTCCTGTCTTTTTAATAACCTTTGGTTTCTTCATGAATGATACCCTTGATGTCATGCCACAACTCATCTAGTCTTCTATATTTTGTGTCTAATGCATTAAACCTGTTCTGGAGGCAATCTCTAAACTCAGGTGGGATACACTCAAGGTCATATCTTGGCTCTTGTACACCCGTTCTAATTTTCTTCAGTTTCAGTTTATACATACATATGAGCAGTTGATGGTCTGATCCACAATCAGCACCTGATCTTGTTCTGACATTTGATATTGAACTTTTCCATCATCTCTTTCCACAAATGTAGTCAATTTAGTGTCTGTACATTCCATCTGGTGAAGCCCATATATGTAGTGGCAATTTATGTTGGTCAAAAAATGTATTTGTGCTGGGCGCGGTGGTGCACGCCTGTAATCCCAGCAGCTCGGGAGGTGGAGACAGGAGGATCACAAGTTCGACACCAGAGGCAATCTGCGTAATTTAATGAAACCCTGTCTCAAAAAGTTAAAAAATGGGCTGGGGGTGCAGCTCAGTGGCCCAGCACTTGCAGAGCATGCAAGTGTGAGGCCCTGGGTTCAACCTCCAGTACCACAAAAGAAAAAAAAAATGTATTTGCTATGAAAAGGTCATTTGTCTGACCTAATTCTATCATGTGATCTCCAGTAACATTTCTGTCACCAAAGCTATATTTTCTGATTACTGTGCCTTCTTTGTTTCCAACTTTTGCATTACAGTTACCAGTAATTATCAGTATATCCTGATTGTATGTTCAATCTATTTCAGATTGTAGAAGCTGACAGTCTTCCCTATCTTCATTTGTGGCCTTAGTCATGAGTGCATAAATTTGAATAATAGTCATATTAAGTAGCCTTCTGTGTAGGCGTATGGATATTATTCTATCACTGACAGCATTTTACTTCAAGACAGATCTTGAGATGTCTTTTTTGATGATGAATGCAACCCCACTTCTTTTTGATTTGTCATTTCCAGCATAGTAGACCATATAATTACCTGACTCATAATGGCCCAGGCCCATCCATTTTGGCTCACTGATGCCTAGAATGTCAATGTTTATTTGCTCCATTTCTTTTTTAATGATTTCTTATTTTCCTAGATTCATACTATGTACATTTCACATTCCAGTTATTAATGGATGTTTACAGTTGTTTGTCCTCATTTTCAGTCATGCCACATCAGCAAAGGGAGGTCCTTGGGCTTTACTCCACTTTCATCATTAAGGTAAATGCTACTTTGAAGAGGCAACTCTTCCCCAGTAGTCTTTTGAGTGCCTTCCAGCCTCAGGGGTTCATTTCCTGGCACCATACCTGACAGTGTTTCGCTACCATTCATAGGGTTTTCAATGGCTAGTTGTTTTGGGTGCAGGTTGCCAGGTCCTATTACCTAGTCTGTCCTAGTCTGGAAGCTCAGCTGCTGAAACCCACACGTCTGTTGCTATGAGGCATGTGTGTTGCTATGAGGCATTGGGTGTTAACTCACCCAAAAGGATGAGGATTGCTGACTTGGGGAAGATGAGCCACATTTCATCTACATATCTTTTTGCTGTTGATTTTTTTTAAACCTCAGCATAAATACTCCATTGATAGTGGAAGAAGGTTAATTGCCAGAGAAGCTAAACTTATTTAATTTAGTATTCATGCACTTACATGCAAATAGTCACTCTGTCATCTCTCTTCAGATTCCACATCCACCTTATACTCATACATGAATGCATAGCAATTGTCATGGGCAAGTATCTATATGGTATATAGAAAGACTGAATTTTCAGGTTACTTATGCTTTTTAGTATAGAAATAATTGCCTCAAAACATGTACATTTTAATTTAGATAGAACCAGGAAGCCACAAAAATGGGTATGTGAAATTTCTGACAACCAAATTTGGTAATGTTTGGGATGTCTATCAAGGACATAGTATAGTTTAATGGTTAAAAGCAAGTGTTCTTGTGCCAAATAGACCTGGTTTCACACCATTGTGTGATCTTGGTCAAGTTGTTTAATCTCTGATGTAGTTTTCATACTTGTAAAATGAAATAATCTTATAGGTTTGTGGTGTTAAGAGAAACAATTTCTATATGATTGTTAATCATATTTCTATATGATTGCTAATAATAAAATATGATTGCTATATCATATTTTGCATGGTACATTGAATAAAGAAAGCATACAAGATTGTAGGTACTATTAAAAATTCTCTTCACTACAAACAATAAGAAAAATTCCTCCATTTTTCCTGAGTTACTATATTGGAAAAGGAACCTTGAGGGGAGGCAAGACTTAAAGATTTATTTCCAAAGAATAGTATATGGGGAGGGATAGGAAAGGTAACTTCACAATGGAGATACCTGGTGAACACTACCCTACTCAGGTGACCAAGATTAGCTTCACCAATAATAAGACATGTTCACAAGTATGAACTACTGATAAGGCTATGAGAAGGGAAAGTCATCTCTGCCATAATCTAATCATAAGGAAATTAGACAAATAAGAAACATTGTATAAGTAGCTGAACAGTACTCCTCATACTGTTTTGTTGTTAGGTACTGTTGCATCAAATCTGACTTTTATAGCTATCCTATGTACAACAGAATGAAAGATTACCCCACACTGTGCAATGCATACAATCTTTCTATGATTGAGCCCAGTGTTGCAGCCACTGTGTTTCTTTCTGAGTCATGCCACATCAGCAAATGGAGGTCACAGGGGCGTTACTCCACTCCCAACATTAAGGTCAACTCTACTTTGAGGAGGCTACTCTTCCCCATTTGTCTTTTGAATGTCTTCCAGCCTGGGGGGCTCATTTTCTAGCACTATATCTGACACTGCTTCTCTGCCATTCACAGGGTTTTCAATGGCTAATTGTTTCAGGAGTGGGCTACTTTCTCCCTAGTCTGTTTTAGTCTGGAAGTTCAGCTGAAACTTGTCCACCATGGGTGGCCCTGCTGGTATCTGAAATATTAGTAGATAGTTTTCAGCCTCACAGCCACATGCAACTCCCCATAGCATGACAAGCAGACAGACACATGGAGGACTCATACTCTCAACGTTGTGAAAAATAAGGGAAGAGTAAGAAACTGTCACAAATCAGAGGAAAGCAAGGTAGCATGATGACTAAATACAATATGGTATCCTGGATGGAATTGTGCAATAGAAAAAAAAAAAAAGGTCCAGGTGGGAAAACTAGGGACTCTTAATAAAATCTACAGGGTAATTAACAATAATACAGTAAGAATCAATGGTTTTCTTAGTTTTGACAAAAACATCAACATTAAGAATGAAGGGTTATATAAGAGTTGCTCTACTGTCTTTGTCATTATTCAATAAATTTAAATTTAAAACTATTTGTAGAATACAGTGTTTAAAACCGGGAGTGAGATGGGAGGAAGCCAATAATGTTGAAACCATGTGATTCAATTTACCCCAAATTTGTTTACTTGCCTATTAAATGGACACATGAATTTTCTCAATATGAAGTGCTAGGATTTTGCATTCTGATATCAACTTCACAAGATAAATCAGATCTTAATCCACACCACCTATCTAATCTAGTAAAATACCTCAACAAAATGCCAAATGGCCAACATGAAAAACACAAGAATCTAACAGAATTTTATAAGACCCAAGCATTAAAATTTTTTACTCTTATAGGCAAAATTACTTAGATGTTTCAGCAGAAATACCTTGTTTAGCCAGGTGCAGTGGCCCACACCTGCAATCACAGCAACTCGGGAGGCAGAGGCAGGAGGATTGCAAGTATGAGACCAGAGGCAGTCTGCATAATTTAGTGAGGCCCTGTCTCAAAAAGTAAAAATATAGGCTGGGGCCCTGGGTTCAATCCCCAGTACCAAAAAGAGAGAGAGAGAGAAGAACTACATTGTTTAATGAACTGGCCATCACCTAGTAGTACTTCTCAGCAAATTCAAATATGGAGCATATACATAAAAGAAATTTAAAATACTAATTAAAGTACATTGGAAACAAAGATCCTCCTGCAGAGTTATGTTACATTGCTAAATCTAGGATGGATATACTGAGCAAATTCATTAAGTAAAGTAATACTTTCCTTCTTGGTTGCAGGTTAAAGGGAAAAAATAAAAATAAAAATAAAAAATAAAAAATACGTACAGCCTGGAAATCTTTCCATAGCAAAAAACTTCAAATTCTGAGCAGTGATTACCCATTGGAAGAAACCTATTATGACCTGATTTACAACCCAGAATATGCACAATTCCCTTTTGTATATATTAAATTGTTTTTATATTTTGTTTCACATAAGATGTGGTAGGACACCTTGCATGGATTTCTGTTATCTTTAAAATATTAGGAGTTGGTCTCCCTAAAGGCCTTTTAGGTTTGTTTTCTACAAAGTTACACTTAACTCCCACCAGAGCTTAAAATGGGCTTTTCTTTTAGGATGCTTATGAAGAGATTAACTCTCTAAGGTTATGGACAATGTATTATTGTTTCCACAGATAAATGGCACTCTGCTTACTGGAAACAATTGTTCTTCAGGGAATCTCTCTAGAATGGTTATATTTTATTATTTTCCAAGTTTAACCAATACAAAGATTGAAGTAATGTAAGGTGCTCTATTATGAATAGAGAGACTTAAGTGTTAGAAAAAAATAGTTCTCTTGTAGGTGTATGCTATAGAGTAAAATCAGATTTTTCAATACAAAATATATCTAAAATAGAGATGTACAAAAAGTCTGTTTTAAATGTATTTTCTTTAAAAACCATGACATTTTAAACAAAATACAATTTTAAGTATGTACCCATACTATCTCACAAAGGACACATAATAATCAAATACCTGCTGGAAATGATCCTTTAGGAAACGCATAATTAGTTTATATTCATTCCACAAGTACTTACCCAGCGTCCACTATGTTCTAGGCTTTGTGTAAGGAGGTAGCATTATGTTCATTCCATTATTCTCTCCATTGAGACAGCCCCCTGGAACTAATAATCCCCTAATGTCCACAAGAATTTGTAGTGCTAAAATCAGTGTGTTAATGGAGGGGGAAAAAAATAATCAAACTAGCACTAAAAGTCCTGACAATTCTGACATGTTAAATAGAAATCTTAGAAATGTTATAATGGAAGGAAATCCTTGCAGCAGGCCTTAAAAAATAACACAGAAATTTAGAAATTGCCGTTATTATTGCAATGGAGTGTTAGCACCAAGAAAATGAATCAAGTAATTAAAAATGCATAAAGTATAATTTGGGGGGAAAGGTTAAGTTGGATTTCTGCCCACTAAATTAAATCTCACAAGCACAGTCGCAGCATTCTAGCTGAGGATGCACAGACCTTAGACACAAAGAAGAGAGTTTCCCTGTTTGGTTCAATTGAAATGCCCTATACCACAAATATCCTTCCAACTTGTCTTCCATGATATGCTAAAGTCCAACAGCAGTTGAGTCATTTGGGCTCTGACTCTAGGCAATGTCATACACATTCTGACCTAGGAAAAGAATTTAGGTAAGTGGCACTAGTATAAAGACAGATGATTTCACTTTTTGTGGCATTTAGTTTTCTAAAACAAAGATAAGCATGATTATAAAGTCTTTCCTCCAAATTACATTTAAAAATAAAAACCCAAGATACATTTAAAATAAAACATTTCAAATTTCAGTAGAACTCATTAAACATCTAAGCACAATTCTACTAGCAAATCTATCCAATGAAAGAAAATTATATAAATTAAATAAACATAAACCCAGAACTTGTGAATAACAGGAATCAAATGCAAAACTTAAGGCACCTCAGCTTATTCTCCCAGGACCAGAACACTCCTAAAAGAATATTCAGTTCACTCCTAAATGGCTCTTCCTCTCTTTCCTCCTCCTTTCTCCACTGTACTGTATTGCTATTATTCTTATTATCATCATTATTTCTAAAAGTTTGCTTTAGTGGTTTCTCTCAGCTCTCCACCATAAATACTCTCACTGAAGCAATATCTCAATGAATTATGCACTAGGTTTACTGAAGTCAACTGATACATACTTTGGAAGTTCACTGCTAGCCATAACAGCTTTTAAGATATCTGTAGATCCTAACACCTATACCCAAGCTTCTGGTGTATCCAAGACTGGCCCAGTATAGTGTGAAATTCTAAAAATTATATTATTCTCTCAAGACCCCAGAATTTCCCTTTTAGGAATTTTCCAGTGTCTTGAACAATTTCCACTTCTTGAACTAATATTTTTTGAAGTTGGTATATGAAGGCATGCATAAAGTTAACAACAATAATAGTTTGAATACAATGAGGGCATCAATATACTAGATTTATGCAAAATGATAAAAATGAGAGAATTTACTCATCTGGCCTGATTCAGGGTGACAACAAAAAGGAAATGGCACTTAAATTGAGCACTACAGTATAAGGAAGATCTGAGTAGATTGGGTGAGAGAATGTAAGAATTCAAAATGACAAAGCTAAATCATATAGGCACAAATATACAGCATGCTTAAGTTGCTAGTATATAGTCTTTGGAGAGCTATCATGAAAAAAGACACTGTAAATTAAGACAGGAGTAAATATTAAAACATCATCACACATAATTAAGCATTTAATATGTTGAAAATGGGAGACATTTAAGTTTTACAGAGGAGTAATAACTCCCAGGACCATATAAGAAAAGCCAGAAAAGAAAAGGCATTAGAGATTTGCACTGTGGTACATGCCTGTAACCCCAATGACTTAGAAGACTGAGGCAGGAGGATTGTAGGTTTGAGGTCAGAGGCAATCTGCACAACTTATTGGGACCCTCTCTCAAAATTAAAAATAATAATAATAAAAACGAGGAGGAAGGAAGCTCAACAGTAGAGCACTTGCCTGGGCAAGGCCCTGGGTTCAACATCTCAATACTACAAAGAAAAAGAAACAGCATTAGAGATTAGAGAACCAGGGAGGGTAATGCATGGAAATGGCTGCAGAACTGAAATATAAGGATGAAGAAAAGAAATATTTTGAAAATATATTTGCGAGAATTGGCAAATGCAGAAAATAGAGTCCTGCCTATTTGTTTTCTAGCCTAGTTGAAAAAAATCTATTATTGTCCACAAGAAACACAGACTAATTGTAAGGCTCTCTTAATAAGGCAGATTTGGATCTAATCACACTGAATTTCTTAGAATAAAGAAGTGCAAAAGCCATCCAACAGAAAGAAAGTTCACTTTGAAGCTCCAGAATGTGTGCAGGGCTGGATAGAGAGTCATAAGTACAGAGCTGACAGCTACACCTAGCAACAGAGTGAAATTACCCAAGAAATAATTGCTGAGCCACTGCAATGTTTCCAATTTCTGCTCAAGATTAAATTTTTTTGTTGTGGTGGTTGGTGGTTGTTCATTTGCATTACTCGGAGGCTGAACCTGTGCATATATTACAAGTGCGCTATCATTAAGGTGCACTCCCATCCACTTTTTTATGTTTTATCTTGAGACAGGGTCTCCCTAAGTTACACAAGCTGCCTCTGGCCTCAAACTTTTGATCCTCCTATCTCTGCCTCAATGGCTAGTTGTTTCAGGAGTGGTTTGCAGGTGCCTACTCCCTAGTCTGTCTTAGTCTGGAAGCTCAGTTGAAACATTTCCACCATGGGTGACCCTGCTGGTATCTGAGATACAAGTGGCATAGCTTTCAGCCTCATCCCAACACACAAGCCCCCACAGCACAGCAAACTGACAGACGTGTGGGGGATAGGATTTTCAATGGCTAGTTGTTTCATTGCAAATACATTTTTTCAACAACATAAAAGGAGACTATACATATGGACAACACCAGATGGAACATACAGGAACAAATTTGACTATATATGTGGAAAGAGACGATGGAAAAGCTCTGTACAAAAAGTCAAAACAAGACCAGGTGCTGATTGTGGATCAGACCATCAACTTCTCATATGCAAGTTCAGACTGAAGCTGAAGAAAATTAGAACAAGTTTTCAAGAGCCAAGGTATGACATTGAGCATATCCCACCTGAGTTCAGAGACCACCTCAAGAGTAGGTTTAATGCACTAGATACAAGTGATAGGAGACCAGAAGAGTTGTGGCATTACATAAAAGATATCATTCAATAAGAAAGCAAAAGGTTATTAAAAAGACAAGAAAAAAAGAAAAGACCAAATTACATGTCAAAAGAGACACTGGACCTTGCCCTTGAATGTAAGCAGCTAAAGTAAAAGGAAGACATAATGAAGTTAAGGATCTAAACAGAAGATTTCAAAAGGCAGCTCTAGAAGACAAAAAAAATATTATAATGACATGTGCAAAGAGCTGGAGGCAGAACACCAAAAGGGAAGAACACGCTCTGTGTTTCTCAGGATTAGGGAAGTGAAGAAAAAATTCAAGCCTCCAGTGGCAATAGTGAAAGATTCTACAGGGAAAATAGTAAATGATGCAGGAAACATCAAAAGAAGATGGGAAGAATACACAGAGTCATTATACAAGAAAGAATTGGTACATGACCAACCATTCCAAGAGGTTGCATACGAAGAGGAACCAATGGTGTTGAAGGATGAAGTGGAAGCTGCCTTGAAAGAACTGGTGAAACACAAGGCTCCAGGAATTGATGGGATACAGATAGAGATGTTTCAACAAACAGATGTAGCACTGGAGGTGTTAACATGTTTATGCCAACAGATTTGGAAAACAGCTACCTGGCCAAGGACTGGAAGAGATCCATATTTGTGCCTATTCCCAAAAAAGGGGATCCAACTGAAGGTGGAAACTATTGAACAATATCATTAATATCACACACAAGCAAAATTTTACTAAAGATCATTCAAAAGTGACTGCAGCAGTATATAGACAGGGAATTACCAGAAAATCAAGCGATTCAGAAGAGGGCAGGGAACCAGGGACATCATTGCTGATGTCAGGTGGATATTAGCTGAAAGCAGAGAATATCAGGAAGATGTCTATGCTTTATTGACTACGCAAAAGCATTGGATTGTGTGGATCATAACAAATTATGGATAACACTTCGGAAAATGGGAATACCAGAACAA